>LJIJ01000938.1:0-65235 GCA_001718145.1 Orchesella cincta
GCTCAAAAAATGATGATTTGGCACGACATTGGCTTTTAACGGTAATGCAAGGCATATGTACGCAAACAACATTTATATTTCAAAATTCCAACACACATAAACTGCGTGGAGAAACACACACATGTCGTTAGATAAACCTTTTTTTGCCTCTTGGCTTACTTAGTTTGCGGTTTGCTAAGAAAATTCTCTACTCCAGCATATTTTTTTTGTGGGTGCCTGATTCTCCGTCGGCTTCTGCTATCTTGCCTGACCTGACTTTCATTTGACAAAGTGCATATGAATATAAAGTAAACTTTTTGTGTGTGTTGGTTTTGGTTGTGGTTGCTCTTGATATGGCACACTCTTTCCTGAATATCAATGAAATGTAATGTAGCCAAGACCAACCGTGCAGCTATAGATCCTACAACATTCACACACACACGAAAAAATATCCTGAATATGACAATTTTGTTGGAGTATTATTATCGGAGAGAAAAAGTTTCGTATTATTATTCGCATCAGCAAAAATGATGATGTGATCATCCTAACGGAAGTCACACGTTCATACATAAATATAATATTATGACGATGATACAAAAGCTCCCTATCAATAATATAACCTATAGTCATCTGCTCTCACCTCCAAGCCTCGTGGATAGGATCGGATGGAAGAAAAAAGAGCAAAAATTCACAACATCGGATAAAGTAATGGCAGACTAAGATTGAAATAAGCTTTACACCATCCATCGACGTACAATGCAATGTACACACGCTTCCCTGCCCAAAGAAAAGAGGAGAGAAAGAGAGGGATTTTTTTCAAGATAAAAATCGATTTCCCTTTTTTCACTGAATGTGTCCTTTTCACTAGACCTCTTTCTTTTCCAGTGATGTGTCAGTGTCGCTCTGCTCTCCAGGATTTTTGTACGATTGTGAGGCGGCTTCGGTTTTGGCGTTGAAACCATGCACACTTTCTATTGTGGCAGAGTCAAATATTGCTAGTGATTGTGATTATATTATTGGTTGAAGGCGTTTGCAAAATATGTTGGCTCTTTTTTGTTTTGGTTTTGCTGTCATTTTTCTAGACTCTGACACTTTTGGATTTCTACCAAACACGAAGAGAAATGCTACTACCATGATTGTTTTATTGTAGCACCCATTTATCATAAAATAAACAATGGGATGGGTTTTGAAATGGATTTTTCGGAATCTGCTCAAACCAATTTTTTTAATTGCAAAGCTTGCGGATTGCTGCTGGCGTCAAAAGCAAACAAATGGAGAGAGAAAGCAGCCTTAAATCATTGCCAATAATGGGGCGAAGCAGTACCTATCTACCTCCTGGTTTGGTGAATGGTAGATTGCCCCAATAATTCTTTCTAAACATTCAATTAACAATCATGAAAAAAGTTCCATATGCCAAAACTAAGACAAAGCTAATCTTTGGCATAATTTTCATTCCTTGTGTTTTTCTCTTGTTACATATTTCAGACCAGGAAAGCCTCAACCCCGCCACAAAAAATCGATTGGGTACTACTACTTCCTCGCTTTGAGTTTCATTTCGTTTTGTTCATGGCGATTCTTTCTCCTGAGGAAACATTCTTTTATGTACAAACTCTTAATGACCGGTGAAAGCAATAAATTTCTTGGCTTTCTACATTTTCTTTCCTCTCCCTTTTTCTGGGGCTTAGCAATAAGATACGCGGGAGTTGCTCAAGGTAGTCTATGCTTTTATAAACGAACCCATTTCCAGTAAACTGGATTGGAAGTCTGAAGAAATCTTGAGGCAAATGGTAGGAATGCAATCTGCTCCAAACCTTATTTCTGTTTCAGTTTTATTAACAAACACATATTCCATTTGTATGTATACAACCAAAGCAATTATACTTATTGCTTCTGGTGTTATTAAGCCACATCATCATTGGAATTAGAGCTGAAATATCAATAATAGTGGTTCTTGTTACGAACGTAGGTATGTGAAAGTACAACGCCGCATCATACAAATATACACTCAATTTTGTACTAAATTCAATATCATATTTCCAGCCAGCCTCTCCGAAATGCAGTTTCATGATGCTGGGAATAGGAATTCAAACTCAACTCCCATCACGTACTCTTCATCCAAACTTGCTCTATTGCATCTTACATGAGCAACCCAGCCTTAGTTACCTCGCGCAAAAAAATCATACTTGACCTAACTAACACTATACACCGATGCGATCCCACATGAACTGACCGAAATGCTGGTGCTATCGCCATAAATTTTAGTTTTTCAATGCATTTCCCTTCAGTTGGGTTGGGAATAGGAAAGTTTATAGGATAAGTTTTCACCGATGGACTGCAACCAATCCCTAATTTCCTTTATGATACTGTACGACATGCAATGCATGTTACATTCTAAAGTTTGCTCGAAACTCAACGCAGAGGAGCATGTTTGCATCAACATGAACCTGAGTAAGCCAATATTAATACCGTAAATGTAACGAGTAGCAAGGGCAAAGCCATTAGGAGTGATCCTGTCTGATCCATTTTTTGCAGCTCTCCATTTCCCATGTGTCGTCGTGAGGGACGAACGAACGGAGCCAAAGCCAAGGCAGGCAGCAGGTATGTATGTTTTTTCTACTTGTAACTACTCACGGTCACTGGAATCCTCCTTTTTTCAACTTCATTTTCCATTTCCACATAAAAAACAAACGAAAGGAAACGATACACTGTGGAGTGGATGTTGATCCAGCTACTGTTTTTTTTCCTGTAGTTTACACAAAGGATAACCTTATAATATACAAAGTTGTATCGTATCCTCTTTTTTCCTTAAAAAAACTTTGGTATACTTAATCCAACCGAAAAGAAAACATAGTGATTGAGTTGAGCAACACGGGCTGCGTCTATCGTCGACATCAACTTTTGTTAGAAATGCAATGCACAAGACTCGACATTACAAGAGTTGCTCTCTGTCTAAGGAGTCTTTAATGTTGCCAGTAAAGCTGGAACTTGTCCATAAAATTCAAGAAAATTGGCCCTTTCCCAAGTAACCATTCGTCATCAATTCTACATCGCGACAGCATCGAAGTTCGACTTTTCGATATGGAAGCGATATCAAACCTTAATTTATATTGTGATCGAAATAATACCGAAATGCTATCGATGTGTCCGCGTTTTCGACCTCGATAGTTCAAAGATGTTCTATACTGTATACCGCAGCGAGATAAGGATATTAGGTCGCAGCAATATGTAAAAATAGCAAACGGATGCTCCTCAATATATATTTATACTAGTTGAAACTTATACATAATAGTAAGTAAATATGCAGTCAGTGCCTTCATGAAATACCATTGAATACAAATTTATTAATTTTACACAAAGGGTATCGTTTATTACGACACCAGAAGAAAGTAGCGATTGAGTTACATTTTACAATATAGATCACACTTAACAAACCCAAACAAAACGGTTTGACGTATAAATAAAATTAGATGTCGCATTAATTTTGTTTCACTGACCAACTTCTAAAAAAAACTAATAAACAACCGTTTCTTCCACTTCTAAGTTCTGCTGGCTTAAATCGGTAAATATTTACTTCACTGTCACAGTTCAAATTGTGGAAGATTTCCTGTCGTCTACAAGTGGAAGTGGGGTCTCTTGTAATTGCTGAGATTCACCACATACTTTTTGTAATTAACTATTTCTTTTTGAAGCTGCCATCGTCCTGAGCTTCGCTTTGACTAATTTGAAAATGTTCACAACTTAACACTGAAAATTACTAATGCAGTTGTTCTCTTGAGTTTATGTATTTACATGAACTTGGTTAATACACAAGTACAGAACGGGATGTAATAGAACAACATAAGTTTAAGTTTCCTTTGATTTACAAATGATGGTTTCCCGCTATACCTATTTCGATATTTGAGCGATATCGTATCGATTAAGGTCCTTATGTATAACTAATGCATGAATATATAAATCAAACCTTATGGAAATGTTGATGCAGTCGATAAACATAAGATATCGAAGCTATATTGCCAGTTCTATATTGAATCAACGCGGATTAATCCAGGTTGATTAAATATGTAAAGATGATCGAAACTTCTATATCGAAAACGCGATTAGTAAACTATGTCGAAACCATTATGAAATTGCGGTGTAGATGTATTTGAGACATTGCGATATTGTGACGAGATTATTTCGGTTAAGTGTGTTACTTGGTTAGTGCTTAAGGCGAAACCTACGCGCGTGCCTTTCATTCCAGTTGTCTTTTTCATTCCGTCTTCTCAGCTGTTTCCTTTCACTTTTTCATTTCTTGGATTGATACGAAATACGAGGCCACGCCACAACCACAGCCTTCTCTTCTGCCCATCTGCTCCCAAAAAAGGAGCAGTTGGGAGAAAGCAAACGAACTTGAAATAAAGATGGTCATAAATACAGCCATCATTTTACAACCCCGCAATATACTCAAATGAAAGCAGTTGGGAAGTCAAAAGTCACCCAAAAAGTGACGTAGGAGTGAAGCTAGGCTTGTCCATTATTTTCAGCAATATTTCAACTTCTCTAAAGAAAAGAGCTAAGCTAGCTTTAACTCCTCCGTGTTGAAAAGAAGCACACTGTATCCATATCCAGAGTTATTACCGCCGGCATTTTTACACATTTCCACTTTAGCCAGAGTTCAATGTCAAGCTATCCGCTATATGGCTACCACCTCCACATTTCCTTTTCCCAACTATCAACCTTCCCTCCCCCTATCATCCACGATGAAAGTGAATCTACACACTAGCCCTAGCAAGAGGCCATTACCCCTTCAAGAAAGAACAGCCAGGAAACTAAACACGAGTAAACTTATCCTCATTTCATCATTATGCTCTATACTGGATACCCATTTCCGTCGGCTTTGTTACTGATGACAAACCTTTGAAGTAGGAAAGTATATTCAACTTTAAAAACAGGACAAAGGTACATACCAACCACCAGTTCTTCCTGATAAGCCCCCACTCCAGACTATTTACTTTTAGAGACCAGACCAGAGAAGATGCGTGTTTGTAGTTAAAATTGAACTCAACTCTCTACCTTTTTAGACCACATCAGAAGAGAACCTTTAGTTTCCTTACGCTCAACTTTCACTATTATCTTTGGGACTTGAGGCGGAAGTGATTGTGATTGTGCTAGTGATTCACTATATTTAGTTGTGTTTGATAACAAGACACGCTGATGGTAGTTGTTAGTAATGGATGGCGCTACTACGAATAAATTGATAGGGCCAATGTGGGAATAGCAAACATTCTTGTAGAGATTTTTTTCATGAGAACTTGCTTACTTTTAACAAACAACGGGAGATTCTTGGAAGGGAGTTGTTTGTCTCTTTTTCAAATCTAAAATTAGAAAAGTATAGACAACCCGCATGGAACCCATTATTTGCTGTTTTAGATTGTAAATACTTGAAAGAGAAGCAGGCCTACAACAATCCTCGCTGTTTACAAAATCGTTAGTTCGTTAATGGTCAAACTCAAGAGGAGTTCAGTTTAGAATGCTGCCTGCCTTTGTTTTTCTGTATTTGTAATTGCAATGATGCATGTTTATAAATAATTCACCAAAAAATCCAAGCAACTTTCATATTTCTTTCCCTATAGTAATGGAGTTTCGATTCTGAACATGAGTCTGATCCTAATGGCTGAACATGGTATTTTCGTATCACGTTGATTGTTCTGATTTTGTTGCTTCACTAGCCTACAGAAAGTTGAAACTATTGCCCAAATAGCCATTCAGGCACATATTACTCTAGAAAATTAAAAATTTACTCTACAATACAAACACTATAAGCACGCGTGATGCAGAGTTGGGCGTGGGAGTGTCTTCTTTTGAACTTTATGGGAAAAATTAAATTATTTTAAGGTGTCATCACACCACCATTACAACTTACAACCACAACCACTTTACTGCATGCCTTAACATTTTTACGCGTACGTGATATGATAACGCTGAGACGCATGAAGACATTGATCTTCTTCTTTCAGTTTTATCGCTTCAAATAATACTCTTACTAATGATGGCACGCAGTATATACCAACCTGCACACCTCCCTCTTTTGACTTTGTCGATGTACAAGAGTCAATAATAATTTGTCAGTGAAACAATATTCCTTTTGTAAGATAATTGTTGCATGTGTCCAACCTTTGAAAAAAATTAATTGATAACATGGTATCACGCATCCATACGTGGGCAATTTAGTGCATAATTATTGTATATACATATCATTACAGTATTTAAAACCAACATCCTCGGGAGAAACATCCATATAAACTGATATAAACATATGTAAGTAGTGATTTTTTAAAGGTGGAGGTGGAACAACTACTTCATTTAACTGTTAGTTTTTTTGTACGACATAACAAGTCACATTGGAGTTGAAGCTAAGGGCTCAGGGAGATGGATATTGCGAAATTTTTAAATACGCTCATTGTTCATGTTCACAACTAAAATACAACCGTGGAATTTATATAGATGGTGGCATGGCGTTGATGATGATGACTGATGACGATACCATTATTATGCTGATTAGCCACCGTGTGAATAAAAATGTTTAGCAATACTATTTGAGAGCCCTCAGCTTTGACTTTTGAGCAACTGATGCATGAACTTGTGACTTTGAGTTGAGTTTGTAAGGGCACACAGGTACAACCACGCTAATCTGGTTTCGATTACACAAATTTGTTTTCAATGCTCTATAAAATACCTATTGCACTTTTAGACAAGATGTTCAATAAAAGCATTTAGTATTCACACAACCTAGCCCTTCAGTTAATGTCATACCTTGTTATAGTATAAATTGTGATGATAACACAACATACATGCCTTATTGATACGGTTAAAAGATTGACTAACAAATTCAATTTTTCAAGTTCGTCGCAGTTCATGCTTTACAAGCTGCTCAAGACAGGCATTGTGCATGCATTAATTAATGTGCATAATAAATCGACTTGCATCCATATCTACTTGGGGCCACCACAATATCAACTCAAATCTTCAAAATGTGCAGTTAAACAAGCAATCACAAAATGATCGAATGCACTTTCATTTCAATCAACCTTTAGCTAATGCATGAATTAAAATTTTTATTAAATACATGAATTATCACCGCCAGTCAACCACTCAAAATCATAACTTTGCTGCTTAAAATGCATGTAAACCTTTTTCGATGTCAATCGTCTGTCTTGTATTTACTGGGCACTCGACAATGAAGTATTTTACAGCTTGTTTTCTCAGCAATTCGATTCTTTTTATGGATGTTGTATACAAATTAGAATGAATAAAATGCACTGTAGCAGAAGCAGTGAGCATCCAACAAAAAATGCATTCAAGTGCACTTGTATATTTATCTGCCTTTCATAGTTTCTGACCCTTTAATTTACAACAGCGGCAATGCATAACGTACGCATAAAGTGCGGAGAATGCACTTTTTTATTTGCATGCTACGTGATGACCGGATCCATCTGGATTGTTAGCTTTCAGGAGCAGAAATGACATGAGCAAATGAATTAACTTGGAGGTCTATTTTCGTCTCATAAAATACAAAAACTGTATCACACAAGTGGAATAAACAATAATAGCTTACATTTTATTTATTGAAGTCAATAATAAAATAGCGCACGATCAGCTATAGAGCGTAGGGGCTATTGGAGCAGATGACCTTTCTCAAAGTGACTGATTAAAAAGGTGTCCTGAGTGTTTCTACTTATCACTGCACAACTGTCGACCTTTCCAAAATGTGTAGGGTTGGCCTTTGCCCTTTTTGCTGTTAGCAGGCTTGTTTTAGTCCAAACGAGCCGACATAATAAAAGCTTTTACATAATATTCATGATCATTCACAGCTTCAAAGTACCAGTCAACAATTCAATCAGCCCTGTTATAAAATGCCAGAAATGTGCTACCTTATGGAATTGTGGATTGGATGTCAGATGCCTCGCCTATGCCATAACATAACCAACCATTTGACTCAATGGCTGACATTTAATTGAAAATGACAAAAATTGTTTAGTTTTGTATACTTCTTTTCACGTTTTTAGTGTCAAGCTAATGGTTTATTTGCATTTGCAAACTTTTTTTTCGCAAAATGCTTCACCCACTTCAACCCATTTTATTGAGACTGCAAAAAAAGTGCAGTGATTAGTATTCTATTCATTCGTTGTCTCATCGCCAGTATCAGTTTGCTTATCTAATGCAAATGGGCAGAATGCACAATTAGCTGAAATTTGCATGTGAAAATGCTTTGGATGCAGTAAATATACACGCAAACATGCAAAGTACTTCCAAAGACATGAACGAAAGGTATGAATTTGTCACGAAAGATGAGTGTGTAATGTAAATAAAAAACTAGAATACAAGTACTTGTTCCCTTTCAAATAAAAGGATGCAACGACGACTGCATTAATAACTGAAAATGCAACTTGATAGCTGCAAGGGAATCGGTTGGATTGGATTAAAAAGGTGACGACGAGCGTGTGACGGTGACATTTTTTATTAGTGCTCAGAAAGTGAATCTTCTTCAGCTAGTTTGTTTTGAGTGAGTACAGTACTTAACTTTCATCTTCATCTCTACCTGCTTGTTTCACAAAGATGTCCATCCTTCCACTTTTTCCGCCCAGGTCAAGGTCTTTTTGTACGTAAAAAACAATGCAAAATGAGTGTATCTCAAACAACATTAGGATGATTTGGGTGCATTTATTGGGTTGCTTGTCGGTGGTCACTTGTCACATTTGCATACAAGCAGAATACTTTAGAGTTCAAATGATGCTCTGTTTGTACTTCATTAACCATGTACAAAAGCTTGAAAGTATGTTCTAGTGTCGTCTGCTTGTTGTCACACTACTTCCAACTATTTTGGCAACTTTCAACTGGAGCATCATCATCATCATTCCACAAATTGGCTAGCTCATCTTCATTCATCTTGTTCAAGTTAATCAAGTTCAACTATTAGTAATATTTTCAGCATTAGGTACTCCAACTTTTGTGTCAAGATTCACACTGTTATCATCGTGTCGTTATAATTTAATTATATATGAATTTGTTGCAAAAAGCGACTCGGGAAGGGCAACTCCTGTGTTAAGGGACTTCTTATGATATCTCAACTAACCCCACTTGCACTTCAGCAACCTACTTACGAAATATTACTGATGATGAGTGAAAATTAATAATTTTTATTATCACCTGATGATTAATACACAACTCAAATTTAATTACAATGCATTAACTCAAAATATCACAAGTTTTGACCGCTGATTGAAGGTTTCTCATCAAAATCATTGAGGTGCTTAGGTCACCGGCATGCTCAACAACATCATTTACATCTGACCTGCCCAGCCTCTACCGAAATGAAAATCATGACTTGAATATGGTTTCCTGTCAAACAGCTTGTACAATTTTCATTGATGATAGAAACAAATAATATACAACGATATAAACAACCTAGCACAACCCGTTGAGATTAAACCCAAATTATGATTTTTATGGCCATCATTATCCAATAAAACGTCTGTTTGACCTGTCATCCATAATTTTCTGCGTAAAAAGACTTGTGAATAACTTATGAAATCTTATGAAAAGTGTCTGAATTACAAGCTTACAACACATCATCATCCAACTAACAAGTTTGGCATTCGCCAATAAGCATCTCGTTCATTTCTCAAAAACTTTCCACATGGACGAACTTTCGGAAGTAGGCACGTGTGCCTGATTTCCGGCTTTTATTCACACTACATTTCATTATCATTTGAAAACAATTGTATGTACTTTGTACTCTCATAAATATTAAGGTAAACACTTTGTAATTACATAATGCAATTATAGGAGGATAGATTTTATTGACGTCACCACTAAAAATATAACTGGTTAGATTACATAGCACATCATTTCCAATTAAATATGAACACCATGTACCACACCACAGCAGCCACATCTCTTGAGAAGGAATAATCAGAAGGCTACTTTGCTGATTCTAATCTCTGTGATTTTCAGCCCAAACAAGGACTAATGGAATCACCAATCAAATGAAAACTACCTACCCATATCCGCAAAGTAATCAAACTTAAACATCAGTATTCCACATCTTAAACGATTATTATTCCATAATATCTACTTTTGAAAAGGTCATTCTTTGTTACAGGAAAACGTATAGACAGTAGACATATTACGCTTTATTAGGCACAGTAAAACGGAAGAATTGTTGATTGTTGTTGGCACATCAAGCCATCATTTTTCAGATACAAAAAAGTCTCTTATTGTTGATTGTCAACATAAAACACAAACCGGACATTTCCGCAGATTATCCATAGATTTATATGATATGTGGCTTTGTTGACAACATCAATTTCCGGTTTAAGGCCCACTCATTTTTATATCCATGTATTTAGTACAAGCGAGGTTAGGAAATGTTAAACAAAAGTCTCCTCACTCACAATCAGAAATGATGTGATGTGTTGCAATTTAAAATTAAACAAAGCAAAGCGTTTGTTTGGCTGTAAACAAAGATAAGTAATAAAACAAAACAAGCAAGGCAAAAACAAAAATAAAAATGTGCTAATCCAAGACACAAGACCGGTATCCTTATATTTATATACGCATTTTATAATATTTGCTGACTTAACTCATTGGAATATCTAATAGGTTTGCATAAAATTTACATGCATGGTTGACGGTGGTTCCTTAGCATTGGCAAATAGTGTCTGCCCTCCCTCAAGTTGCGTTAAAAGGACTGAGATTGTAATTAATAATAAATTTTTCATAAACACGCAAGAACGCATTGATTCATGCAAGGCTTTTTTTCAAAAGAGTGAACAATGTAGGTAATTCAACATTAAATTGTTATTTACTACTTTTAGCATGTCGATTCAGCTTTATATTCCTCCACTGTCTCATGTAATTAGCCGGAACTCTTGCCACCTACAAGTGTGCCTATGAATACACAACTATAATGCCTGCATAATATTTATGTTTCAAAGACGTTTAAGGCACGTGTGTATAAAAAAGTTTACTTTTTGCCCATAAACTACACTTTGCCTACGTAATCCCTTTTAAATTATTACTAACAAGCTAATTATTTATTTTTACACATCTTTCCGCATCGCGTAGACGCGTATCTTCTGACTGTTGTTTAGCTGTAATACTGTCTGCATTGTAAATTGTTATACACACTACAATTTATCATTGTTGGTCGTTCTTGTGTGAATCAACGATAACAATCAATTAAACATAAAAATTCATAAAATGGGACTTACGAAAGATAAGAATCGTCTTTTGAAACAAAATATATAATGTTCATCGCTCAAAGGGACAATTTTACTTACTTTTTACTTAAAAACGTCAGAAATAATATAATAACAACGCGGTATGTCCATTGTATTTAGAAAAGTGAAAAATCAATTAGTATGTATTACTTTAAGTTAAAAACTTGTAAATAACCAGTTTCTCATTAAGTTGTCACCGATTCCTTCTTCATTGCGATACCTATTGCTCACTCTTGTACATAAACTGTGTTAAAGCTTAGTTTGAGAGGGTTCTTTCCCTAATAGAATTCGATATGACCTTACCTCCCGACTAAATGAATTCAAATGAATCACTCTTCAACAAGACGAATTTATTAAGCTTTCAGTAATGCATCAAACTAATCAATTATTACCTCATTAGACCCTTTTACGATTGAAGTCCAAGTACACCGGCCATATTTGTCCTGAGGGGACCCCACTTTTCGGGCGATTTAAAATGATTTTGAAAGCAAAGTAATGAAATTAGCAAATGGTTTGCAGATTTATTTTTAGCACGTTGTAAAATCGAATGCGTGAATTATCACTGCTGCTGTGCTATGCAAACCTTTTTCTATTTTGTGCTGTGACTCAATTGGATTGAATTGGTGTTGGCGACCGCTAAAAACTGTTTTTCATTCTAAAGTTGTTGACCAACTTCAATACTTCCATTGTTGTTCTCTGAGAAATAATCCTACATAATTCTTATGTAATTATCCAAGCCAATTTTCTGCTTGACTGACCCCATGTCGACATAGCACATCGGGCAATGTGTCAATGCATTGGAAAGGCTTTATAGATGGACAATGCCTAACCATTCTCAATAGTAAAAAATGATTCAAAATTGATCCTGAGAAAAAGGACGTAAATATAAATCCAATGAAGGTATATGCATGCATTCCATTTTAATTCGTTTGAATGGGAGTTTCGCAAGTTGAGGCTTAAATTGCATTTTCAACAGTTTAAGAACCAGTTGACATCATTTTCATCACCTTCTCCTACAACACTAATACACGTGTAGTGCGTCAACTTCGACAACATCAGATTGTCCTGGTATTGAGTGTTGACAGTGCAACATGGACTTAATACTTTTAGCAAATTCAATACGGTTTTACAATCAAGGAAAACGAAAGGAGCAGTAGTTGTAATCAAAATGGACTCTACCGGATTTTGAAATTCTATATTACTCACTGACCAATAACTTAAACCGTTAAAACAACTCCTTTGTAAGCAGTAGCCACTAAACATTATGTTTGATCAATGCAATTCATCTACATTATGCCATATATACAGTGTGCAATGCACATAGTTGATAACAGACGATTATACTCGTGTTTGTTGGAAAAAATACAAACGTTAAGTTTTATTTTCACACATTCATTACTTCTTTTTCTTCTGAATCAGAGACTAATGAATCGAATTACATTAGTTCAGTCTAGATATTAATGGCAAACTTAAACTTATTTTGGTAATTAAGAGCCCAAAAAGCTTTCACGGAGTAAATTAAATGTCGTGTTTAGCGCATTAAGGTCACGTTCATTTTAAGCTTGTCATTATCCCATATCCAATATCATTAATCAAAACTCATCTTCATCGCCGCCGATTTTTATAGAATGTACTAAACAATAGTTTTCTCATGGTGCATTACAACCAATCAAGAATTTAGTATCAACGTGGTAAAATCAGATTTGATTTGATAGTGATGCGTTTGAGGGTGTTTACATGAATCTAATTTGTTAGCAATTAATTTCTACAGTGAAAACGCTAATATACTTTATATGTACAATCATAAAATAGCTCATGAATATTAATACAGGTCATTACAGATTTTATCCAAGACTCCAACCGAGCATTACATCACACAACTGAAACTTTGTGCAAGAAATGACCCTTAATTTAATCAAAAGCATGTTATATTATTTTTTACGCATTTTAGGAATTCACTTACTATGACCAGTGTCTCACATTTACATCATGCATTCAATCAACGAAGACGGATGATAGGATAGATCCTGACGTTTAATGATGACACGCTTTGATACACCATGAATCAAAACTAATATTATGATCCCAACATCCTTTTTTGTCTTCTCAATGAACCTATGCGTGAGTGTGCCATAAAACCAAAGATGCTTGCACCACGCAGGGAGAATAAGTACTTATGATTGACTTATGTAAGCTGAGGTTTGGTCTTGTCTTTCCTTTATAAATCTTGGGACTTTTATGGAGGTTAACAACTGACAAGTCAGTTATTGGTTCACCACAAAAAAAAAGTGTTATTTTATATCAGCACATATAATTCCGCGTCATAGACAAAGGTCACACCACACGAGTCAAAAACTGTTTGTGCATCACGCATCCATGCACAAATATTGTTATGAAAAATCCACGTCCAAAAGTACCACATGGAGTGAGTAAGCTACTGTACTTATTGTTTTGATACCTCACGACTCAGAACCGACAATGCAGTGTAATGAAACGTATTATCAACAAGCTAAATATGATTAAACATTATTTTGATCAATGATATGTATGATATTACGGTTGTGATTCAAGTGCAAGTGCATTGAGTTACAATGGTATGAACGAGAGACTGAATGAATGAGGATAGTGCACTACCATCTACCATCTATAGAGCCTTGCTGTACCACCCACTTTTACACTCTAATCGAATCAAACAAATTATTAGGCACTATTGGCCTAAATGTTCCTGTTGAAACGAGAATCAATCATGACCACATGCAGGTTAGTTATAGGTATCCTCAGGATGATTGTATTGTATATACATAATAGTAGTTAAACTGGCGATGAATGACTTTGTTAGAAGAATATCAGACAGGGGAAAATGGACTGATTACAAATTACTATAAACGAGATC
Source organism: Orchesella cincta (assembly GCA_001718145.1). Taxonomy (NCBI): domain Eukaryota; kingdom Metazoa; phylum Arthropoda; class Collembola; order Entomobryomorpha; family Orchesellidae; genus Orchesella; species Orchesella cincta. The sequence goes on from LJIJ01000938.1 coordinate 14,134, forward strand.
AGGCATACTGCTTGTAATTTTCAATTTTCTTGTTCTTTTCTGAAGCAAATTGATTTCAAAGGTGCTGCTCTATTGACAACGAGTCTTTAATTTCAAGGTAAGTGCAGAGTAAGCTTTATCATTTTCGTATGGGTTGTGGATCAATGTCAATGGTTTTGACTCCAGTGTTACTAACTCACATAATGGGTTGTATACCGGTCATTGGTAGATAAATAAGATGGAAAATCAAATCTATATGAAAAACATGCACACCAAAATGAATGTCATTTTGAGCGTACAAGTTAATAGTTAATCCTTAGCCTTTCCTAGTGGGCTAGTAGTAGCCTGGCCTGATTAATTATAAAAATGTTACGATGGATTAGCTTCTGACTTGACCTACTGATACTGCATTGCATTATCCCCTCATTGACAATCGTGTAATTTCACATAGAATATGTACAAATCATCACGCACTGCAATAAACTTGCACTTTAGTCCAGTTTTTACAAGAAATTATTCAAGAATTTGCAACCCTGGATTATTTTTCACCTCAGATTTAAAATATCATTCTTGAAGGATTTGCATATCTAATTATAAAAGTACATGTCAATCTTAATCTACAATAATATTCTTACGAAATATTGCCTTATCCTATGATCTGGTCAACAAGTAATTATGTACTTAAGAACTTGTTTGTGCTAAGCACTTCCCAAACCTTGGTTAAGTTTGATATTACATATACACGCTATTATCTTACAAGCTGCGTATTATATCAAGGGCTTGCATATGCGTATTTGTATGCGACATGGACAATATTCCATGCACTGTATTACGTTGTAATTAAAAGTAACAACATGGCCGTGGCAGGTCGTAAATTTCACACCTTTGAAATTCTTACATTTCCATATTATGGGAGAAAAGTTTGATGAAGTGTGATGAATCATATGAATGTCAATGTTGGGAACATGAGCGAAAACAAGAGTTTCCTTTTTACCCCTACTGCTACTGCCAAGGAGCTTAAATGATATGATCGTTTTAATTGGAGTCACTTGACTTAATGGCATTGGTAAGTGAAGTAATTACCTTCAGGCGACTGTTTGGCTGCTCCATTGCTGTTATTATTGACATTGGTGGTCGGTTGACCTGCTACTGCACCTCCGCCAGCTCCAGCGAGTTGTGCCAACTGAAGTAAATTGAGGGATTGCCGTTTTGTCCGATTCAGTGAGATCATCGCATCTTCCAGCTCTTGCATGGAAAATGAGTCACTCAAATTTTTAAACAAAATGTCATTCATCACGGTTGTCGGATTCACCGTGATTTCCTTCGTATTGCCATCTTCGGCCGCACTAACAGGACAGTTGTCACAAATTAAAAGCACAGTCACCAGGATTAAAAACACCCCTTTCGAGGCTGAGATCCACAGTTTTGACGTCATATTGACGGCTTTTCGAAACATGTCGAATGTTGCAAAAAAATTATTAATTGTATTAGTAAAACAAGATGGGAAGTCCGAATAGGTCCGTAAGGGAGGGGATTAGATTTGCCAATTCATCTGATCACTCTTGCTTATCGTACGTTTTACCCCAAATCAAAGAATGATCTTACAGACCAACATTATTAGTTATTTGCAAAAAGTCTAAAATAATGTTTCAGCGAAATACAATATTTCACCTTCCAATCACGAGCCTGTCACTTGCTCATAAATAGTTGAAGGTGTCAATTTATCCAGGTCAGTTGAGCAATTCTCAGCTCTTCACTTTATTTAACCATAATTCACAAATAAAATATTTATTAAAAATTATGACAAAAATAGCATCCAAGACCTCGTACCTGCCACACTTTAGGAACAACGGCTTCAATCAAAATTGCCCCAAACACGCTTCACTTATTTTATGTCTAGTCAAAATTATCCACTCTAGAATCACCAATAAATTAAATTCCAATTCACACAAGCCAATTCACCACTGAAAAATTAATGTCAATGGCTTTTTCTGCTTTCTTGTATTCAATCTATTTTGTCAAAACGACCCTTTCCAATTTTCAAGATGATTGTCAATTGTGCGCAGAACTTGTTACGCGTGATCTCTAGTGAACTTTCAAAAAAAGGTGAATTCTTCAGTTTTTGTTGGTGGAGGACATCCCAAATTGTCAAGTGGGGGTCTCAATCATTCTGTCACTAGATTTTTTCATGTCACTGTCACAAATTAAAATTTCAGATCAGATGCAATTTTCTAGCAAATTTAAGTCTTAAAACTGTTTTTACTGATGTCAAAATGGCTTAGTCCGTTTTGAAAGAAAAAACATAAAAATGCACTGATATAAAGATAAGTGCATCCATGCACGTAATTCAGAAGTTGGATACAAACTAAAAGTAGTAAAAAGTATGTTGCTTGAAAAGTGAACAAAGTCAACCAACAAGCAAGTTTGATACCTATGTATCGACTTTACTGACTTAGCTTTCGTGCATGCTTGTACATAAGATACTTAAATAGAAGCTCCTCTTGTAAGATACACAAGAAACTACACAGGACGCGATATGTTCTACCTTTACACTTTAATGTTATCATGGCACACAAAGGGTAGTATAGGAAAGCGATACGATGATATGATAAAATAGGCGCATTCAGTACATTTGCTACTAACTAACCATCGTTGTACACTGCATTGCATTCAATTCATTCACCTTTGTTCTTTAGTTTAGTACACGCACATTTCCTTTTTGAGCAGTTGTAGCAATGAATGCAGACAAGCTTTTTATTACTTACCATTAAATGATAAAATATCCGCTTATTGAAATGATACAGAAGGTAGTTTATCATTGGTGATATGATAATCAATCATTCGTCTTAAACATTAGAATTAGAAGACAGTAGGCAACCACAAGACATGTATACTTTAAGGTAACGTGGAAGAGCACTTGAAATGAAAATGTTTACAATAATATTAGTATGGATAGAGTCGTGTTGTTTTGCCAAATAACAACCTTAATGTCTGAGGGACTCTCGTGTAATCCTCCCCCACTCATTTTCATTAGGTATTCACTTATCGGTGTCCTGTGAGTAGCTTATCATGTTATACAGTAGCAGCTTATTATGACTGCCTAAACATTTACAATCGTACGTAACTCATAATCCGCTTCTGAATTAAGCGTAAAATGCTTTAGCTGTTTATTCCTGTAAGCTTCAAATGAAAACATGTTGATTCTTTAACTGACAGATTTGTGGCTGGTAGACGGCCAAATATTGCGTGAACCTTTGTTGTGAATACGTTCAACCTCTTAAATGAAATTCAAATTTTTGAAAGATGATAGTAGTAGGCATCTTTAATCTCAGTTTAGTATTTTGTAACGTATCACAACTTTTTCCTTGTAATATTTTTTTGTAATTTTTGTGACTCGAAGAAAAACGTTTTTATGAAAAAATGCTACTTTTTGAAAAGTAACAATAGCGAAAGTTTTCTGTATATATCAAATGCTTGTAGCAAAGATTGTAATATTATGTACTTCTTGGTTTCGTAGAAGCTGTTGGTTCGACTTCGAAAAATGAATGCTGGTTTACACTTGCATGCCTCCTGTTACAAAGTCGTGTTAACTTGTAAAATGCTGTGATAAACTTTTGATGTTTCCTGATAAGTTGAGATGATTATACGGTGTTTGTGTGGTGGTGATAGTTGGATTTATTATTGAAGCTGTTGATGATGGTATATGGATAAAATTGGGTATTGTAATTTAATGGTTCTGTGATTTTTGGCATTTGAAGATCATTTTTCTCTGCAGGTAGTTGTTGCTCGAGCAAAGCTCGTCTAGTGCGATACGAGAACAACGCTCAATTCAAAGATGATTCTGCAGATTTTGTGGAAAATGTTTGTGATTTAACGAGAGGAGAGGAGTAAATGGGGAAAGGAATAACAAAATTTTAAAACATGTTAACCATCCTTGTAAAGATGGATTTTTTGCATTATTACATAATTTTGAAATTGATATTAAAGAAAATGTCTCACTTAAGATGTTGGTAGATATGCAAGCTAAAACGGTAAGATTGAGCAAACTCAAAAAGAATCAAACGACTGTTGACAATATTATTCAGACAAACCGAACCAGACTACAATGCAAGTAATTTGAAAAAATAGTGTGAATCAGTTGTTATTTGTCTGCATTTACATTGTGATGATGATCACACCCTTTATTCTGTATTTTCTTTAGTCTGCGGGTTTTCGAAACTAAAAATGCAGTGCTTGCGTTCAATTTTGGAATACTTCCTTATGCAAATTTCTGCATAATGTCATCTTCCCAATTATTCTAATTTTTATTCAAGGAATGCAATTTATGTCCAATTTATAGTTACGTATGCAGTAAATTATACAATTGTTGCTTCTAGATGTAGATATAAATAGAAACTCAACTTCTGCTTCAGGCATCTTTATTCGCGATGCAAAACGGATGCACCTTCATTCAACAGGACACTCGATCATTCATATTTATAACTTACTACTTTTAGGTACAAAATCACACCTACTTGAAAAGTTTGAAAACACTCTCATTACTAGAATAAAAATCGTAAGCAAATCACAATCAGATTTTTCTTTCTCTTCCTTTGAGAAATGCAAAAGGGATTCAGATAAAAATTACACTTGATTTGTGACTAATTTTCCTATTGTATGTAAAGTCTACTCTATGGCTTATTTATAAGCTATTTTCAGGTTAATCACTATTCGAAATTCTTTCACATTTCAGAAAAAGAATTAATATATATTAACAAATGTCAGCAGAAAATAACAAGAGAAATTGTATACACTCTACAGTCCATTTTAATCCAATATCATTTGTCATAAGTGTAAATGATGATATCAGTCAGTACGTGCCTCAAAGATCGGAGTTTTTTCTATTCTGGGAGGAGAGCTGTTAGCAGCTAATTCGAAACTTATCATAGGAAAATAGGTTTAAGAAGACCATTAGTAATTTTTATTGTGTGCATCTCAATAAACCACCCGAGTCACAATCACAATCAGACTCCCATTCACTTGAAAAAGAAACTTAATTACAATCTCTAATCCTCCTCTTTTTCTGACGAGGCTGGGAAAATATTGAATGTACAACGAAATCATGAGTCAAAGACAATGCAATCTGCACATAAAAAAGTCACATTGCTTCCTTACTTTTCTTTTCCTTCCTGTGTCATTTAATAAGAAAATCGTACTGCAAAGGTAAGTACTCACAACTATTACCCTATTTTCATATCATCACTTATTGACTTGAGAAGTGGAGCTCAATGCGCTCATCATTAAAAAGCATAATATAACAATACTGCACCAGTTATTCAGAAGCAGTTGAGCTTTTCTGTATTTCTTCAAACCATTGTCAATATCTGTTTGTACCTTCACATGTATGTATTCATTATGTTGGTAGCATCATCATTAATATTTGCATATGTTTTCAATGGTTATACTTCAATAATGGTACAAAAGAAAAGTAAGTTGCTTTAATTTGCACAAATGAAACCTATTTCTGAAGCCATCAGTAATTTGGTTAAGGAAAGGGAATTCATCAACAAGGTTCGAGTGATACGATTTTCAATGTACATATTCCCCAATTCCGTTTCAAAATGGGAATAAAATGAATCTTATGGCATTGAAAAATATACCGTTCATATTTTGGCAATAACTGAATGTAGGTAAAATAAACACTAGCATCCATAGATCTACATGAAGTAATTTTAATGGTATATTATGTTGAACCGACCAGGTTTCAATTAGTAAAGACTGCACACATCATGTTTATAAAGCAATAAAAATATGTGTTAGTAGATCGGATTGAAGATTTAGATAGGGCATAACGTTGCTGGTAAACACTAGAGCAACTGACGCAAATGGATACAATGATAACTGAGTTTGTCTTTCGTTTTTCATATCAAGTTAGAAATCAGCATCACCAAAATTAATTGCAACAAGTATCACGTGTCGATCTAGGTGTCGTAGAGCCTGTCAAAAATTATTCCTGCATCCCAGCTATTCATTCAGTTCCTCGAGATCATCAGTCAATTAGACATCTACTACAACCTTGGTGACACTGTAGTCCAGTTTCCTGTTTGACGTATTGCCTTCATACACCATTCTCATTCCTCTCCACCGAAATTGCCCTGTAAAATGTGCTAAATAGTCTTATACAACCAGACATTCACAAACATACAATATTTCGAGTGACAGCATGTTCAATGCTCACGTAGATATAAAACCACTTCCACTTCTCTATCAGTTGCTCCAATTTTTTCTGAATTTGATCATCATCATGGTCGTAACATTGCAGAGATAATGTACTAAGCACACAAATCTTCTAAACAATTTTATGACCATTGGATACTTCTGCTTATAATAGCTTCCCTGTGCTAGGAATCATTAGTTTTTGTCAACGCCCATAAAACAACAGAAATACCTGGAGGGGTCGCGGTCGTGGTCATCGTATAAGACACTTGCAGTATAGTAAAGCGATCATAACCACTCCACACTACAGCCAATTTTTCAGTTTTTATGTTAAATATCAACTGTCTATATAGGTTCATTAGTGTAACCTTAAGAAATATTCTTAGACGCAGACGGGATGTTTTCATGCATGATAGATTAGCATATGCCATTTAGTATGATATATTATCGATAGCTCCACCAATATTTGGAAGTAATTATGTAAAACTATTGTAGATACGTCAACAATTGAACATTTTGCAGGTACAAACTGCAGCAGCTTAAAATTTCCAAACTGTTTATTCTTTTATGTTTCAATACCATCGTGAACATGGGCCTATCCCATTCCAATTAGCAAAGAAAGAAAGGGAATGACAATAGTTTGTAGTGCAATGTATACACGGCAGCAGTGCTGTGTTGATGAATTCAATATGGTTTGATTTCTCTCCGCACCCTAACTTTGAGATTGCACTTGACAAGAAGACCCAACCATGATGATGATGATTATGATGAGAGTTAAACAATCAGAATTGAATCATTTGCACTAGCAGCTAACACATTGAGTGCGCATATCTCTTCATTCAAGACAAGTTCACCTTGACAAAGAAGTTGAGTGAGAGAAGAAAATGGAAAAAAGACAGTTATGGCTGGGGTTTCTTGTATGTTTGCTTGCGTTGCAGCCGTCGTTGCAGTGAAGTATTTTAAAGTGGCAGAGAGCCGTCAAAAAGTCAGTCAAATGTGATGGCTTGTAATCTTGTTGTGATTGCGAGTACGAGAGTATCTTCGTTGATACAATTCATTTATGCTACAGATTCACTTAACTCAAGACTCCATCGTATTGACTGGCAATGGACATTGGACAATCATACATTAACAACAAAAGGCTAATTTATCCAAGTCAAAGCGGAGCAAGTCCACCTTGCAATTTAAAAAAGTGTATCACATTGATGCAGCTAAAAATATGCAACCCTACGAATTCATAATATATAAGTTAACATTGGTTCCATCCAACAGTAGCATAAATGCACTTCTTCCTTAAACGTTTCAAGTCAAGCTATGCCATATGCAAGTCCATATAAAATGCAAGTTTCTATATCCAACCATAACCGTTTATAGATTCCATTCCTCTCATCATTCCAATTAAATATTTCATTTTTTTCTGTTTATTGAAAACTGACGCAAATCTCAACCCTGTGGAAGGCATGCAGTTGAAGTGTTGTAATTTATGGGCTCGAAAATTATGGTAGCAAAAACTTATGTCATTTTCATTTCATTATCCAAAATTATTATTATTCAAGTACACCTCTTTTTGTGAGAATTACTTTTTGTTTCGATTGTCGAAATGATCCAATTTAAGAGATGAGAAATACTTGGAAAAGATATTATCAAACCAACAATAGCTTTTCGTTAGCACAGGGTCGCTCAAGGTGCATTTTGCTGCTCAACAAAGCGGAACTTTCGACAGATGTCAAAACAGTACTATAAAAAGGTCATAAAAGTCTATATTATATTATTTAATACAATAGCTTGTGCATTCCTAATTTTTGCATTTCTTCATCATTGATGCATATGAATCAGCGTTTTAACTACAAAAAGAACAGTTGGCTGTGACTCTTACATAAGAGTTCATTTGTTGTTAGCAGTCAAGTGTGAAAAGCGGAATGAGTATGTGTTATTAGATTAGAGAGGTTACAGACCGACAATCAGTACAAATTTCGTTGTCGCTCCTTCGTATGAACTTGCATTGCAGAAATTAAGTGTGCCTTCAAGATAAGGTGGAAAGGTCCTGTAGTCCAATTTTTGATCTTGAGATTCATTCTGCCTTCCTATATATTTAGGTAAATAAACGTATGCATAATGTATAATAAGTATAAGGTGGTGCTGCATTTACAATTCGATATAATACTATGCACTTTTTTAGACAATGCATAATAAACGGACTGAATGACTTATCTTGTGGATGACTGACTTTACAATCCAGATAAATCAAGGGGATTTCATATGAATTTGCAACAATTAATAATACTATAAAGTGTTTAAGTTAAGGTCTATATACATAGCTGGGGTTGTGTTGTAGTTGTAAATGAAGACATTTTTACTATCTATCCCTCATGGCACACACTTTGGGCGTCTCCTTCCTTTTTGGTTTTGCTCACCTTTTAGATTTTCATTGCTACACATTTCTACCGCTGACCACGAAGAAGCAAGCAAGGAGCTTTTTGTTTTACTACAGATTCGCTCCCTACTCTCCATGTTGAGCGTTTTCCTATGTAATTTACATACTGATCTCGTAATAATTGTCAAAAAATTTATTTACGAAAGAAGAGCATGTAAAATGCTCCTGTAGCAAAAATAGATTGTGATGATGATGATGACCACTATATGTTATGTTATACAGTAAGATTGTGCATAACGTAACTCTCCTTTTCATGATCAAAGGGCATGACAAGCGACAACTAGTCAGTTTTTATTAGTAGCTTGGTTGGATCATCATTCTTGGCAACTGGGTGACCAGAAATTCCTCCTTTTGCAGTGAGTGCATGCTACTAACGTATGCATGTCTGCAACGCAAGCAAGATTAAATGAAAAAATTGGCAGTTAATTGGTATTGGTAAGTATGCATTCGTTTCGTTAATTTTAACTTGGAATTTCATGATCCACGATCGTGATGAGATGAATAGGATCTTTGTAAACTGCTTGTTTAAGCTACACAATAGGTTGTGAATGTCATGATGGCTAAAATATTTTGTACTAAAACTAAACAGCATTATTTTACTCTGTTTATACCTTCTTGAACATTTGTTTTGTAGATGGTACACAGTCGAAAAATTCGGACATGCAATATCAGGTTCAGTCACGTGGATTAATCCATTAATTTTATTCAGGATCCATTTTTTGCTGGTTTTGATGACTGTTCCAGTAAACCAGATAAGTTCAGATTTCATACGTGCTACACTCGGGTGTACTCAAATGTATGTCGTATATTTTTCATGTGCAATGGGTTGAGTAGAGCATATTCATTCGACCGAGGGGATAAAAGATTCAAGGATATTTTCATAAACGAAGATTTTCTTACCTTTTCAAATACCCTGTCGCTATCGTATGATGTAATAATAATTATTACTGGGGATGGCAACAAAAACTCCCCAAAAGATTTTATCTGGATCCCAATCTCTTGCAAGGATATGAATTATAATGTTACCAAACAATGGGAACAAGGAACGATAAAGGGTGGACATTGGACTATCCTATAAAAATAGCGTCTATTGATTTCGTTGTTGCTAAAATTACTTGAGACTCCTAAATTTCATTACCTTGCATTACAACTATCTGCTTTTATCTAATGAAAGGAGCAAGTATTTATCCACTTGGATTTGACATAGGGATGGTTCATTTCCCATCGCACACTGTGTCTTTATACCTAAATGTGTTAATCGTCATCGCTTATGTAAGGCAATAAAGAAACCTTCAAAAAATACTTGATTTTTTATATTTATAGCCAATCTATTATCTCCTAAAGTCCTAACCTCACTAATTATTGTGGATCAGCAGCAGTTCATTATTTTCAAGAAGTATATAATGATTACATAGATATTTTTGTTGGAAGTCTCGTGTCCTGTTGATTGTAAAAGGATAAAAGTGACAACCCCTTCTGAAAAAAGTGAATGATTAGAGAGCTGCTAGGGCTTCACTGCCTGTGAACTATTTAAAGGTCAAATTTTTGGTAGAATAAAAGGAATACCTAAACATGATCGTGTTGTGATTTTTTACTCAATAGAGTCTTCTTTCAGTTCAGTTTGATAGGTGTGACATCTAATATTCTTAGACAGTAGGAGAGCAAGTGTGTGCCTACATAAACACACAATGTCACTTTGTAACAGCAGGCCTTACATAAAGAACAGGGTGTTGGCCAGTATTTCATTTCAATCAAGCTGTAAAAATGGTTGCTACAAAGATGAACGGATGTGAAATTGATACACCGTGAATAATTCGTATTAGCACTGGTTGCTTCAGCTTACTTATCACTTATCAACTTTTTATCAAAGTTCTGATAAAGCTTGAAAGGAAGTGGGGCAATGTGAGACAAGTACTTTTACTGAAGCTAAAGCAACAGCTCATGTCAAAAGAATATTGAAATTTTTATGAAAGCAACCGGACCTGCTAATGCCCATCCGACTGTCACTCAGAAATGAAGTCATTAGCTATAAATAAAACCTACTGAACTGAATTAACTTCATGGCATGATGACTGATGACATGATTTGAGTTCTTCAAAACCTGCCGTCTTACTGAATTCTTCTTAGCAATTGAGATTATCCATTATGCAACAGCAACCTCCCACGCTCCAGAATTAACGAATAATGTGATTCCATGAAGAATGTACAGCGAACAATCAGAATCGTAATGGACATTCTGCTGATGATTTGTACACAAAACATGTTCTCAACGCTGTAGGTAGGCATCTTCAATCAAAATTTAATCGTCAGACAGGTTCCATCACTATTATCATCATTCAAAAGACGAAAAAGTTTGTTCTTTCTCGTGCCTCCTACACACAACGGTGAGAAAATTGCAATGTAATCATCCGTCACTATCAGCGATCACAACTATCAAACATACATCGTATTTGTGTGTCCGTGTCCAGAAATCATGTAAATTTACATTTGCTCAAATCCAATGCAAAATTCTACTCCTCCCCAACGTTTTTAAATTTCTGCGTTGCGAATTGGGTAATTTGTTTTTCGTCTTCATCTGCAGAGATAAACTCTCGTTCCATCAAAAGATGAATATAGACAAGCGTCCAAAACATGACTTGCATAATTTTTGTTCTATATAATATTCGCAATCACATCACTCGCGAAAACAATGGCTGGTGTAACGAAAATCATTTTCGCATTTTTTTAATAGACACAGGATGGCAGGACGTCCTTTTTACCGCCTACACAACACACGTACTCCATTCTAAACGCAATTTTAGAATATAGAGGGTCAGCATAGACTTTTTCTCATATCAACAAAAAATTATGAACTATTATCATTACCGTGCATCCAAACATAATGCCCAGCTCATAATTCTCTTAATAAGCCGTTTCTCATAGAAAAGGAAGGATGCTTTTTCGCCATAAAACTATCAAGACGCATCTTCGTCACGCCAGCTACAAATCATTTTTTGCGTATCATCCTCAAAAACTAATTAAATCCGTCCCTTCCATAAATATGCTAAACTTCAGATTTTCCTTTTCGAAATGGGACGGAGGGAGTATCTCGGGAACGAATGCATTGGTGCCTGCGTATATATGTTACATACGCATAATAAAACCACCCTGAATATTAATAGCATAATGAGAAAGGTGGAATCTGCATCGTTTATATGAATTGTGTGCAAAAAATAGACTTTTCACACTACACCCACGCACAATGTCTTGATGCTCATCATCAAGAGTTTATACTATCCCAAATCCCCCCAAGTTGTGATAAAAATGTTAAACGGTCTATTTACGTCATTACGATTCCCATTTCATGTCTCTTTGAAAAAAATGAAGATGAGCTTTTGAGAAAAAAACGATAACATCTTCAAACAGTGAGGTCTCCCATCGTATTCCAGTCTAAATACATAAAAGGTGCTGGCATCAGTGTCCAGTGTTTGGAGAGGATGAGAGATTCTGGAAGAAGTAACATGACATGACATAAGGAGAGAGGAGAACATCGGGCGTGTCAATAATTTTCAGCGTAACAATGATGAAGATGATTTATTATCCTCCCCTCACCTCCTGACTTTATTGATGTTTATTGCAAAATCCCATGAAAATGATGTATGTATGTATATGTGGATAATTTTTCTATGATTCCGACTGGAGAATAGGATTTTAATATGGTAGTAGCAAATGACTGATGAACAAGAAGGAAAAATTGTTTTTGGAACAGGGAGATGGGAAGAAGCATCCTATTAAACTGGTGTTTTGCAACTCATTTATGTCACTTGTAGTTTGATTGGTGAGCCGTGAAGATTGCCGTGACTCTTCAGAAAACCTAGCTATTTACTACCTGTATTACTTGCTTCCAGTGATATTTACAATTTACAATGATTTTTGCCACAGGAAGAGCTTTAAGAGAAGGGACTGCCCGTACGTTTATAATTTTTATCCTTCCATCTTAATTTAAAACATATCAAAACAGACTTTTAACAAAAAGGATACCTTTTGTTTTACTTCAAGGGGGTCAAAACAACTTCAAACTTTTTGTTGAAAATCCTGCTGATGAACTGGACGTTTGCCTTCATTTGGATGTTGGCATTGAAGGACCTGGAAAATCTCAATTGACGACACAAAATTTCGGAAACGGAACTATTTCAGTGAACTATCGAGTGGCTAAAGAAGGACCCTACATTATCAATGTGACATATCAAGGGAAGCATGTGGCTGGAAGTCCATTCCATATCAAAGTTCGCTAACTCATTGATATAGACTTTGTAGGTTTGTAATAGACTTTGATTTGATAAGGATGAGAAGGTGTCTTCTTCACTTTGTATGTTTGCAGTATTATTGTGCTTTGAAATCTGTACTTTAAATTCATGTTAGAAGAATAATTACTAACTCGTTAGTTTATTTTAACAAATACTATAATAGTTAACTTGTACCAATTAGGAAGAGTAACAGAACAGTGTATCTCATATAACCCCTTTAAAATAAAGAATTCAAATGCCGTCACCGACTGTTCACAACTCCTTAACTTTTATTTTGACATTTTCACAAAACACAGCTACTTATGAAGATACTCTGTCTAAACTTCTGCATAATTTTCCATTCCTAAGTCATGCATAAAATGTCTGAAATAAACCGAACCAGTGTTTTACCTGCAATATCTTTACATTTGTGGCAATTCCATTATCCAGCATCGGGCCCAACATTGATCTTGCATGAACTGCGCATATGAGTTGAAACAATACTTTATCACAAGCTTTCGGATTGGACTTCAGTCTGGAACATCTGGCTATTATACACAGTCATATAGTTAGTAATTTCATTGTACTACCGTGACTTTGAAGGTGAGCTGTCTATGATATTCAGTGAACATTTGAAGGTACATAAAATTCCTGGCCGCATTGCTCTGTTGGCATTTATTTTGTTTTCACATAAACTTATTTCAATTAGTATGGACACAAATTTAATGTTGTTATTATATAGGTATACAGGCAAAATGGAATAATTGTGCTAATCCACTTTTAATTCATCATACTCTTTCAAAACGTCTACAAAACTAATGGCCATCTCTTTACCAACTTCCTTGTTGTTAGCAAGCCAATCTTGAATCAACTTGTTGACAAAAGAGGACATATTAGTTATATCCCCAACTTCATTTATGTCAAAATTGCTCAGAACATTCATTGCTGGTCCGAAACAAATACCGAAAAAGAATCCATAATTAAATTTCTTCCTAATCGCCAAAAAGAGGTCCTAGAACGAGAAAATTCAATCATACGTTTTATGCTTCATATTGGGAAGCAAAGGTTATCGCTTCATATTACTTAAGATATGAACATATTACGTCATAAGTTAAATCAATGGGACAATCCAAATTTCGGGTTGTTTCATGTAAAGTCTCCAAGTATGTAGTGAGAAGAGTTTGTAGGTGTTCTCGCCGAACTGCTGGTTTAACGGACGTAAAAAGGTAGTAGGAAATATCCAGGGCTGGTGAATTGTACCGGGTGACCTATTAGATTCAGATATAGAAGTTATTTTTCGTTCTCGAACAAAAATAATTAAAAACTGCAATAATTATTACCTGAAGATCAATCGCAATGTGACCAGTAATCTTGTTTGATTCTGGGTCTCTTTTAAACATCATATTGTTGTTCCAAAAATCACTAACCGGGTCAAAGAAACCATTTTAGAACTTTCAGGCTAATCGTAAAGGTGTATAAAAATTGGTCTCCTGATTGTTCCGTACGTAAAACTTACCCATGACATAGAACTGCAAACTCATCGTCAGTTAGACTGTTTATAGCTTCTTCAACCAACTCATAGGACTTTCCATTCAGCCACAATTTAGATTTGGCTAGTGCTTCTTCCCCACCTTCAATGTTGTTAGTCTGTTCCAATGAAACGAACATTAATTTTGTTCATTTACAGTTACACTTTGTTGGAATGAGAAAGTTGCCACAAATATGCTGCTACAAACCTCTAACAACTGGATGTTAGTATTTAAGTTATTTTCCAGTGAAGACTTAATCATAAATTCAAATGCAGGGGCAGAAAACGATTCAAAGTCCAAAGATTTAAATTTCTGGAAGAACTTTTGAGGACCACCCTGTGCTTTAATCATAGCATGAGAAATGGCATGATGTTTTGCCAAAGTTTTCATTGCAAACCTTCAAGCAATAAAATATAGTATAATTTTTTCAGTGCCACGGATTTTAAATAAATATCTTATTAAAGAAATATCTATTTCACATACGTGGCTGCCTCAAAATCCTGCATTTCTTCCTTTGGTAGAAGAACGTATCCTTTGTCCACCACAAGGTTTTCAAAAATCATAAGTTTATCATCCCCGTAATAGCATTTGGGGTAAATATCAAGCAGCCTCTCCTGCCTGCACACAAAAGGTACATAATTTTTGTGACTTCATTAAAATATGACCATGCAAAGAACAAATCACATTTCATTAAAAATTATAAGTATATAGTTACCCTTTGGATTTACACAGCTCTCGAGCAGCTGGAACATAGTCCATGAAAAATCTTGTTTCCTTTGCGAATGCTTTAAGGTCATCAACCATTACAGAATGGGATTCATTTGCTGTGTGTGATTTTTCGAATAAATTCAAAGGTTTCAGGTTTGGATTCTGAAACTTTATCGAAACATACTGCTGCTGACTAATAAAGCCTTCGCCTCTCAACCCCGAATCCTTGATGTTCACCTCAGCAACTTCGTCAGTGATTCCATTTGCCTTGAGAATTTCCTTGTATTTCAATTTGGTGGCTTCAGTCACACCTAAATTTTTCGATGATGGCAACGCTGGCATCTTCAGAAGTGTAATTGAAATTTGGAGTTAAACAATTCAGAAATTCACAAAATTTATTTTGCACGCTATAATCTATTTAGTATATATTCAAGTTTTTCAATGAATATTAGCTTTGAATACTGTAAACTCCTGATGAACTTCTAAAACATACTGAGCTACACGTGTGTGTTCATTATCAATGGTGTCGAGTGTTTGCTTTTTTATTTTAACAAGCCTTACTTTACACTATTATTATCTTATCCTTATCTGACTGATATACAACCGTGAGCTTGAATGGCAGCACGGAATAGAACTACACTCTTCATTCCAGGTCCTTTCCAAAATAGAACAATGTGAGGGTAAAATGAAACACACTTATAATGATAATTACCAATATTTTAACCTCGAATCTTCATTAATCGCATGTGGTGCAGTGAATATTATGTGCGTGCCAAAGATATATTATTATGCAATTATTAAGCAAGTGAAAATTTCAAGGTCAACATTTTAAAACGCGTTTCTCATTTTTTATCACGGACCAATTATCCAAATTGGACTTCAAGAATGATGACTGACAATGATTCATAGACTTGCATGTGAATGATGAGACATAATTTTGGAATGGAATATCATAGCTTAAGCAAAATTAATGTATGAGGAAGCCAGTAATTATTATTACAATATGTGTGTGACAAGAAATGACGCAGCATATGTTAAAAAAATTTCTCATAGAAAAGATTTTATTGCTTAATAATACCTGGACAGTAAAAACATTTCGATTGCAGTAGTTGCGTAACTCATTATGGCTTACAACACTGCGTGTTTTGAGGATTCAATTTCTTTTCACATATTTAGAATAACGTTAAAATGAATGAGTAAATGAGCTTGATGGAATTACCTTGCACCAAATGTCAATAATTACGAAATATTTTGTTTCACTATTCGAGGGACAACTCTTCGTATTCTTGCATTAACCCCACAAACTGTCTAGCTAACTCCGCACATTGTTCTGGGTTGTTATCAATCCATTTTTGTATCAAAGCTCGGATCACTTCTGCAAAATTGCTAACTTCTCCTATAGCATTCATATCAATGTCTTTCAGCACGGCTAGTCCGGGCCCGAAGGTGAAACAGACACCAAACCAGAATCCGTAATTTAACTTTTTTCGGACCATCAAGTATATCTCCTGAAAGTTTGAGGTTATCATTAAAACTCGAGTAATTCGGAAAGAAACAAAATGTATGCATCATGTATTTACCTCATATGTCAGATCTATAGGGTATCCCAAATCTTTAGAAGTGCCCTGCAACGTTGCTAGATACGAGCGGAGAAGGTC
This sequence comes from Orchesella cincta, assembly GCA_001718145.1. Taxonomy (NCBI): domain Eukaryota; kingdom Metazoa; phylum Arthropoda; class Collembola; order Entomobryomorpha; family Orchesellidae; genus Orchesella; species Orchesella cincta. Next base: position 30,902 of record LJIJ01000938.1, read on the forward strand.
TTGTAGGTGAGCTCGTCGAACTGCTGGTTTAACGGACGTAAAAATGTAGTAGGAAAGATCCACGGCTGGTGAATTGTACCGAGTCACCTATTAAATTCAGAAAAAGAAGTTATTTTCCGTTCTCGAACAAAAATAGTTTTAAAAGTGTAATAATTATTACCTGCAGATCAATGGCAACATGACCGTTAACTTTTTTTGTTTCAGGGTCCAGTGAAAACAGCATATTGTTATTCCAATAATCTCTATTAATTCAATTCATATATGGTATTATACATTGGCAAGTGTTTCATGAAATTTTCAGCATTATATTGTAATATTACCCGTGATTCAGCAACAAAAGCTTTTCGTCATCCTCATTATATTGGAGCTTCTCCGTTACAACGTCGAAACACCTTCCCACATATGGCCTACATTTAGCTAATGCAGCATCCCGGCCTTCAACCGCATATTTCTATTAAATACAATGAATTATCGGTGAGCTGAAACTATTTAAATCATTATAAATTTATTATTTCAGTTCGAAATCCTTCTTACTTCAAGCAACTGAATATTTATGTTGAGTGCGTTTTCCAACGCAGGTTGAAGCATTGCACGGAATGCTGGTCGTGTAAAAGATTCAAAATCCAGGTTTGGGAATTGCTTGAAAAATTCACCAGGACCTCCGTACTTTTGGATCATGGCATGAGAAATCGCATGATGCTTTGCTAAAGTTTGTATTGCAAGGCTGGATTTGTAACAGAATACAAATTAAATCATAAATTGTAGTCATACAAAAACATATCCATAAATGATATATGATCCCATTACGTTGCTGCATCCAAATCTTGCATGTCATCCTTTGGAAGAAGCATGTAACCCTTTTCCACTACAATGTTTTCAAAAACGACAAGTTCGTTGTCGCCGTAATAGCATTTTGGGTAAATATCCAGTAGCCCCTCGTGTCTATTTTTCATTGAAATTTAATTAATTTACAAGCGTCACATATTATCATATCCAATAAATAAAATTTCATTTACCCTTTTGTTCGACAGAATTCTTTCGCAGCTGGAACATACTCCATGTAAAATCTTGATTCCTTCTCGAATGCCTTCACTTCATCAATCATTTCCGAGTGGGAGGAATTTGTTGTGTGGGTTTTCACAAACAAATTCAATGGTTTGATATCAGGATTTTGGAACTTTACGGTAGCAATTTTAGACTGGCTTGCAAAGCCTTCTCCTCGCAATCCAGCATCGGCAACAATCACTTCCGAAATTTCTTCCGTGATTCCGTTGGCTCGGATTATTTCTTTGTATTTTGATGTAATTTCAGCATCAGTTTCCAAATTATTTGGAGACATTTTAATGAGCTTTTAAAGGCTAAGCTAAGTTTCACACGGTAGACGGATGGATTACAATGTGAATCAGACGGATGCTGAATATTGTTTAAATGGAGTCTTGATAATTTCTTTCCATATCTATATTATTTGGTACAACAGTTTGGCGTGCATGAACAGGGCACTTGCTCATAACTTCCAAAGTATGTGTTTGCGTTGTTAATGACCATGCATGAGGATTTCTATGAAGCATATCTTTTATCTCTACTCTTAAATAAATAGCACGTCATATTGCGTGCAAGAACTTGTGAATGGACAGGCTAAAGATAACAAGCTTAAACACTTGAACTAATAATTTCAACCATGTGACATACCAAGTCACCTAATATTTACTGATGTTCCTAAACAAGATTTTAGTTGATATAAAATAAATACCTTCTTGCAGCTAGAATCAAAGAGGGCCCTTTATCACAGCAACAAATTCGTCTAAAAATAGCCATGACTGGTTATTGTAAAGTTATTAAGCACAGTGATTAAATTTATTGTTCAAACAGTTATAAGTACAAACATATACATCATTCTGATCAATCGTTTGAAGCATAATAATAAAAGCATTCAAATAATAAGCTATACAAGGTTCTTTGTCAAAATGGCTTAGGGTTGGATTCCATTAAGTGTTGGATAGTAGGTGAGTCAGCTACATACAGAAGGAAATCAAATCTCAAATTCCATGCATACAAATCCAATCTTCATTCTCCACTAACTAAAATGGTCAAAGGTTGAAGGAAAGCAAATGAACTTTTATGAACTGAAATTAACTCACAATAACTCATTTGGTAGTTAATAATTGTTTCATCAAAAGAGTTCTGTTAAATGATACTATCAGAAAATTAAGAGGAGCAAATTAATCGCTGGTTTAATTAATTATTAGTTTGAAATTTAAAAATTTCACTTGAATTTGAAACGTTTATAAATCACAATGATTAAACTTATTGGATCAACAGTGCACTGTACTCATCTAGAACCTTTACAAGTTCTTCTGCAGTTTCCTTTCCTTTTTCTGGATTTTCATCGATCCATTTTTGAATCTGCTTATTAAATTCAACAGAAAGGTTCTCCATACTCCCTAGTTCACTCATATTAATATTCTTAAATGCTGTAATGCCTGCTTCATTAGTTAAACTCATGCCAATCCAGAATCCGTAGTTGATTTTGTTACGAATGTTCAGTAGTAATTCCTATATACATGAGAAATACACATAAAATATTGAACATGAAACTGGATGTGGAAATGCTCACATTTAGCCAAGTTTAGACAAAAACGGCAAATCATACCTCATATGATAGATCGACTGGATGTCCAAGTTTCCTAACTGTTTCATTGAAAGTAGTTAAATATATTTCAAGAATTTCCTTCCAATGAGCTCTGCGGACGCTTGGATTAACCGTTGTAAAAAGATAGTACCCAACATCTAAGCCCAGTGAGTTGTAGCAAGTGATCTGTTAGATTAACAAGTTAATACATTTTTCAAATACAAAAGTAAAATGGTTTGAATTGTTGAGCTACCTGGAAATCAAGTGATACATGGCCAATGATCTTATTTGTCGTCTTATCCATTTGAAACATCATGTTGTTTCCCCAATAGTCTCTAACCGGTTTAAAAAACCACTTTAAAACTACGGCTAATGTCTATAAATTTTAGGACGCTAAACTGTCTGTAACATTTAACATACCCATGGTTTAGCACGAATGGTTTTTCTGAATCTTGCATCTTGATAGCATCGATAATCAAATTGTACGACTTCCCAAGAACAGACTTTAGTTTCTGTATGGCAGTTTCTCTCCCAGGTACATTGTATCTCTGAATATTTTTATTATTGTGTTATCGTTATTTAGTATTTATAATTAGATTTAAAAAATTAGAAAAATATAAATATTTTTAAATACCCACCTCTAAAATGTTTATGCTTGACATAACACTACTTTCAACCACCGGTCCAAACATTTTTTGAAAGGCTGGTGTACTAAAAGCGTCTATATCAAGAGTTGGAAAACGGGTGAAAAAAGGTCCTGGGCCACCAAACTCATTGATTAAAGCGTATGAAATGGCATGATGTTTCGCAAGATGGTCGATGGCAAAACTTTGATTCAGATGTAAAGATTGTATCTATTTACGTTAATACTCTTGAATGATAGATTAGGATAAAGATACGTTTGTTTCCCATACCTCACAGCCTCCATATCCTGTTTCTCATCTGCGCTTAGAAGGGAAAATCCCCTGTCGAGTACCAAGTTTTCGAACACAACCATATTTTCATCACCATAATAGCATTTCGGATAAAAATCCACAAGCCCGTCACTCCTAAAAATTTGCATGTGTTATTAACTTTTGCATTCCTATATAAAAAAGTTGAATTTCATCATAAACTGAATTTTCAAACTGTACCCTTTAGATTTGCATAACTCCTTTGCGGCTGGAATGTATTCTGTGAAGAATCTGGTTTCATTCTCGAAACCTTTAACCGCATCAATCATTTCAGAATGAGATGGGTTACCAGTGTGAGCTTTAACAAATAAATTCAAGGGCTGGATATTGGGGTCTGTAAACTTTACTGTAGCATACAGATGCTGACTACCCATTCCGGCACCTTGAAGGCCAGAATGCTTCACAATCACCTCGGACACTTCATCGTGAATTCCATTCGATTTCAAAATACTTTGATATTTTAGTAAATCTTCATTTGGAGTTTCCTCCGTTTCTGATTTCTGCACTGGTGACATATCTTTACTTGAAGGATGCGAGTCCGCTGATATCTTTAGTTAAGAAAATAAGGCTTACTATGATTAGTCAAGATGTCAAGCTAGAAAGAAGACAATTAGTATCTTTATGTTGATATTTTCTACCATGCACTGCAGAGGTTGCCCAATGTCCATCTGTGGAATGGATAAACCATGTTTATAAATTGGATAGGAATCATGTCTTATGGAAAGGCTGACGTCATGGCTAAAAAAAGTAAAACGTGTTGAATGAAGCCATGAGATAATGATGTTGCAATGCGTTCAAACAATGTAAATGTAATCTTTTTGTGCCTTTTCGTAAACTGGGTATCACTTGTATGATTGCATTTGATGTGTGATATTACATAATGTATGTTTGTTGTATTTGTACAATTTATGGTGGTGGTCATCAGTGGCCTTCATTCGTACCGTATACCTTTAAGATTTCTCCGAACAGTGCAGATTATATCATATTATATATGCTATTCTTTCAATTAAGACACATAATGCTACATGTTCTGCTTATGTTACTACGTTTACCCGTGATTATGATCCTGTTATCTTTAAACGATTAAACATTTTCTGTTTCGTTGTTCTTTCTGATCTTAATATTGAAATGGTTTTTTTCAAACTTACGTTTTGATTTCACATTTAGTCAACCTTAATTCAAAAAGGATATATTTGAAATTTAATGGATCAATAATTTGCTGTATTCATCTAAAAGTTACTTCAGTTGAAATTTTTTTTCAAACTTTGTTCATTTTAATGCTTGAAATTAGCTGCACTGATGAAACATATTCCAGTGCAGAACCTAAGGTTAATTTTCTTCTGACAATTAGCAGTAATTCCTAGATTATGGAAAAGGATGTTTATCATCTTATATGTATATTGAATCTTTACATATTATGTTTGTAAGCAGATATTTATTAATACTTCGAGAAAGATCTATATCATGGGTAACTTGCGTTTACATGATTTCAGATTTTCAGTTTATTCCTTCTGTCAGTTAGTAATCCAGTGATGCATTGTAATGTGCGATATGACATTTAATTCTAAAAATAGCAATCTTGTGCAAATAAGCGTAAAGTTGCCTTCAATTTTAATCTTTTGTGTTGTATAACACTCGTGGATGCTGAATAAACAGATTATACTGAATGCCTGATATATCATTAGTAATACAGATATGTCCATCAGAAAGATTAGACTTGTTCATCATTAGTTTACAGAACAATATTTATTTTCAATCGACCACATATTCCTGTGTATTTTAGGCGAATTAAGGCATGTTTATTAGACATTTTTATGGAACAAGTATATGACAGAAAATAAGTCCCTGAATTTTCACTAACTCTTTGTTTCCAATAAGAATTAATATTTCGTTTGTACAAACAAATTAATGTATCAGTAGCTCGTTATACTCATCTAAAAGCATTACAAGTTCCTCGGCAGTTTCCTTCATTTTCACTGGGTTGGCTTCAATCCATTTTTGAACCGCTTCATCAACTACATCGTGAAAATTCTCCATATCTCCAACCTCGTTCATATTAATGTCTCTTAATGCCACAAAGGTAGCTTCGCTGAAGAAGCCTAAACCAGTCCAGAACCCAAAGTTAATTTTCTTGCGAACAATCAACAGCAATTCCTAAATTATGGTAAATAATGTTTATCATCTTATTATGTACATTAAAGCTTTAGATTATGTCAATATCGAACTATACCTCATACGACAACTGAACCGGATATCCAAGCTTTCCAACCGTTTCCTTGAAAGTTGCCAAATACATTTCAAGTATTTCCTTCCAATGAGCTCTGCGGACGCTTGGTTTGACAGATGAAAAAAGGTAGTACCCCACATCCAAGCCCAATGAATTGTAGTTAGTGGTCTGTAGGAGGTTGTTTAAGTAGTGTAAGTCCATTATTTTAGATTTTGATTTCTAACAAATGCTAATGTTTAGGTAAGATTTATGCTAAAACCTGCAAATCGATTGCCACATGACCAACGATCTTATTTGTCGTCGTATCCTTTTGAAACATCATATTATTATTCCAAAAGTCTCTACCCGGTCAAATAAATCACGTTAGAACTATCGGGCTAAGGTTTATAAAGTTTATGACGCTGAATTATTTGTAACATTTAACATACCCATGATTTAGCACGAATAGTTTTTCTTCTTCTGAATCCTTCTTAGTGATAGCATCGATAATCATATCGTATGATCTTCCTTCAACAGACTTTAATTTGTTAAGGGTAGTATCTCTGCCAGGTATATCATACCTCTGCATTTTTGCAAACATAGTTAAAATATTAATTCCAAACACTGCTAATTACTAACGCTGTGTCTACTGGCTTTGGATCATAAATGTTTATCACATTCTCATAATTAGCTTACCTCCAGAGTTTTTATATGTGTTTTAATACCATTTTCAATCATAGGTCCGAATATTTTTTGGCAGATTGGGTTACTAAACGGATCTAAATCAAGAGTGGGATATCTTGCAAAGAACAATTCTGGGCCACCGAACTCTTTTATAAAAGCGTGTGATATGGCATGATGTTTGGCAAGGTTGGTGATGGCGAACCTATCATGATTCATGTCATTAAGTCAATATTGTTCTAAAGTACTAATTTTTAAACAAGTTAACAATACTTTACATACCTTACAGCGTCCATATCCTGCTTTTCGTCTGCTTTTAATAATGAATATCCCTTGTCTAGTACCAAGTTTTCGAACACAACTATGCTTTTATCGCCATAATAGCATTTTGGATAAAAATCCACAAGCCCGTCATGGCTAACAAAGTTGAAAATTAAAACTATTGTCATTATTATCTTTAACCTAAAAGTAAACTTTAAAATGCTTTTGAAATTTATCGTATTGCTAATTTACCCTTTCGATTTGCAAAATTCTTTTGCAGCAGGAATGTACTCCATGAAAAATCTGCTCTCGTTTTCAAAAGAATTAATCGCATCTATCATTTCTGAATGAGATGGGTTAGATGTATGAGCTTTCACAAACAAATTCAGGGGCAACTTGTTGGTGTCTGCAAACTTTACTGTAACATACAGTTGCTGACTAGCCATTCCAGCCCCTTGAAGGCCAGAATGCTTCACAATCACCTCGGACACTTCATCGTGAATTCCATTCGATTTCAATATACTTTTGTATTTCAATGAAACTTCGTCTGGAGTTTCCTCCGTGTCAAATTTGGGTGCAGGTGTCATTTTACAAGAACAAATTTTGAAATGAAAAATAAGAAGTTGTATGGGCTAAATGAACCTCTAAAATTGTTGAACTCTTGAGTTTTGGGTTTTGATGTGGCTGAAAGTGTATTATTTTTTTTGGATATGTTGACTGCACTGAAGGCTATCTATATCTGGAATGAAAGTTTGTTTGTGACTATCTATTATCGGTTAAGGAAAGACCGATTTGAAGGATGAACTGAAGCGTGTATCAGCAGTAAATGATAAGGATTACTTGGTGCATTCCCATGATTCCACTTTAATTCTGCAGTCAGTTCAGTAATTACATAATTATACGTTTTGTGCAGATGCTATATAATTTATCATTTCCAAATACGCTTGACGTGACCTTCACTTCGGTCTTGCATCACACGCAAGGATGGAAAGAATTGACGCAAGTCTCGGTAAAGTATCAGATTAAAACAATGTTGAGGCAGGCTTATTCCGATTTCGTAGCACTATGCATTATTTATGTTCATTATAGTATTAACCATTAAAATAATTCGAATTGTTTGTTCAATATCAAGTAATCAATTATTATATTCTCGGAATAGCGTAAATTCTTATTAATAAACTTTGATTTGCAGTCCAATTATTCGTTTGTTCACTTTAATACTTTCAATATTTATTTATATAGATTTCTAGTATTCTTTGCCAGAATTAGTTAATTAAAGACATGCCATGTATATATATTAACAACACATTATTCAAGCAAAATTTCTGTAAACAATATGCTATTGATGCTTCATGTTACCCCAGCTTTTGTATTTGTATTACAGATATTATACTGTACAACAGCAATATAGCGAAAACACTCAACATTATAAGTAATGCTATTCTTACATCATGTGTAATTAATCAAGTTTAAAGTAATAGTTATTATGACTCTTTTTTTAGACCTGCTCTATTTTTATTAAGGGAATAGTTGAATCTTTCATACTCAAATGTGAATTTCCCTTTTGAATATTTCCACTTGCAAAATGATCAACATTCGGCCGAAGTCTATTTGGATGATTGTGAGCAAATCTGCCCGAAGTGTAATTGTAAGTGTGGGCTCGGCGTAGTTCACCACCTGCTCCAAACTGACGCCTGTTTTCCCCTGGATTGTATTCCATTCTGAGTGAGCTTACTCTCGTTAAGCTTGAAATATATGACAAAGTGAAACGTAAATCTCTGTGCAAATATAAGAAACCATTTTACCTTTGTGAAAATAGAAATAAATACATTATATACCTGAGGGTAGTATCCATTGTATCCATTTCAAATGGATGTCCATCAAACTGCCTGGCATTACGAGTGTTTTTCCTTTGCCGACAAAAGAAAAAGTTGCAAAAGTACTTCCGGTACTTGTCACTGAGTGCAGTATACAAAAGAAAATTGCAGGCTGCATTAGTGGCCACCAATAAATTAAATATATTGCCAAGTCCCCGTAAAACATTGTCTTCCACAGAGCCCAGATGAACCACATGAATTGATGTGTAAATAAGAACAAAAGCTGTAGGCAGTTGACTCAGAAAAAACACAATCACCACAACTATGAGGATAAGTGTGATCCGATTCTCCTGTCGCATGATTTGAACTTGTCTCACACTTGACATTTGATTTGTCATCACTTTCCTCACCTTTCGAGATTTTCTTACAGCGTGGATCAGGAAAAAGTTGAAAATGGCAAGGATGACAACAGGTAGGAGGACAAAGAAAACTGTGGTGAACCAGTGATACACCAAACGATAGGTTGTGTTTTCGCCAAATGCTGTGCTTTCTAATGTGTATATCTGAAAAATGGATATGAGACATACATAACCATATCAATATCAATGCTGAAATTGAGCCAGAGTGTGGAAATTGGCAATCTCTTCTATACATGCTCGTTCACAGAATTACGTACCGTTTCATTATGAGGGCTAGTTTGGTTTGGAGCTATTGCAGCTCTCCATTCAAATGGAGTGGATGCAGTTAGTGCAAAGCAGATAAGATATACCGCAATTGCAACTCGTAGTGCTCTCTCCTCCGTACAGAATATCTAAAACGTAGCATTGTGACGAATTAATTTATTTTGGCAAAAGAAGTTGTAAATAATTTTTTCGGTCTCACCTTGCCCCGCATCGGATGACAAACGGCAATATAACGTTCGATTGTGAACGAGACGATAAGCCAAACAGAAGTGGAACCTTAGTTAGAATAATTAAATCATAAATCAACAAAGTAAACTATTTTCTAATGGATTGCAATAATATTTTATACATCCATGGATTGAATTCAAAGCGCAATATATGCAGAATTGCGAATTACGACTTTGATTTGATTGAGATTTTGAACAAATAGAGTTTCATATTTACTTGATGCATCCGTCATCCATAATCCAAAAGGAGTATACCACCAATAAAACCAAATTGTGTTGACAAATGGGTAGTGCCTCCACGACATGGAAAACGAGAAGAGAAGAAAAAGGAGATCAGACACTGCCAATGCAGTTAGGTACCTGAAACGTAATTGAAAAATTAATGTTTCATCAAGCACTCCAACTGCGCATTGCAAAACAATTGGAAGTTCAAACGAGACCATTTCTATGAAATTATGTGATTGCTTTTTAGAGGAACGGACTAATTTAATATTTTCGATATTTTTAGCTAGCATAAATGCGTTTCTAATTTTGAATGTACATGGTGGAATGATCAATAAATTTTGGCTATCTCCATAAAGGTCCTTTACCTTTAGTCTCATAACAAAATCAGAATGCCTTTTCAGTTGCAAGATTTTGTATTTGTGATTTTTTTATAAACTCAGACTTCTAACGTAATTAAAAAGTAGTCTTCTTGATTTTTTAAATTTGTACAATCACATGTACTATGTATTCACACGAATGCTCATATTTTCTACAAAGTCAGAAACTCAGCTTACACATTAGTTGAGGAGCGCATTGGTCTTCTAGTTAGGATGTAAATGGTCACGGAATTTCCCAGAACGCCAATGATGATAACAATAGGAACTAGAACTCGTTGAACCCAAAATCGACTTGAGTCCCTAAAGGTTTCTGCCCAACTTGTGTCTGACAATATGGTACTATTATCAATGGTAAAATTCCACCCAACTCCTTCATTTTCTGTTTCGTTGAGTTTGAGGATATTCCAGGTTGCATTAAACTGGTTATCATACTGGTGACTGAGATTCTTGTCAATGTGAAGATGATGGTGATTAGTGAATGATGGCAACGTGTCCAATAAATATGATACATTTGAGGCGGTCATGGTTGGAAACACACTTAAAAGTTTGCACCACTTATATTCTCTCAATCTTAAAGGTGTGAAGTTTCATTTCCAAATGTTGACGTAATAAAATGCATACGAGCAGACAAAGCAGTCAAAAACCACGTCATATTTTTACAGTATACAGTATATATTACAATTGTTCAACACCAAGCGAGTGGATGGAAATTAGTGTCACTCCTTCTCATTGGAAGCAACTCTTTCCAAGAGCAAATGTGCATTTTCTTAGCTCGAGAGCCACTTTTCGTCAAACTCGTGCCAAAAATAATATTTTGAGTAAAGTAGAAGCTGTGAAGAGAACAAAGCGTGCAATAAGGGCACGCTATAAAAATATGCAAGTGTAATCTTTTTTAAAATTTCAAGTTTGTAGACAATGCATATAAAATTAAACTACGTTATAATACAAATACATCATCACAAAGATAATATTTTAAAGTAAACTGCAAGACATCAGTTTCAGTTTCCTAACTATTTTTGCTGTATCTTCAAAAATATACTTCACCGGGTGTTCAGTTGAAACTCTTTTAGAATAGTAGAAAATGCATAAAATCAGAGCACACTTTGTAACCGTTATGGAATGGTTTTCACCTCTGCACACTTTATTCACTTACACAGCTCACTTCATTCCCATCGCTTTTATACTTCAATTTCATGCTGGCTGGGTTGCACCCATAATGTCACTTCAAAAATTATTGTTCGATGGGATTTTTCAATTAAACCTCAAATGAGGAACATTCCCAGCCAGGATGATTTATTGCAGACTAAGAAAAATCTATAGATTGAAAGATTGATCCACTTATGCATAGGGAAGTTGGAAGACTTGTTGTTGGAATAGCAGAATTTAGAATCCGGGAGTCGAGTTTCCACTTGTACATTCCAAATTTCTTCAGGATCAAATGAAACGCTTACTGTGCTTTACACCAACTTCCAACATGAAATCCCTAAAATCTCACTCTTAATTAGTGTCACAAAAATAAAACTGAAGAGCAGAGCCGCGTGTGACACACAATCTCACAGAGAAAAATAACTCGTAAAAAGTTTCTGATGACGGATTTGGGATCTTGATTTGATTAAAAACTTTGAATAACTTTTTCTTCTCATGTGAAACTATGCATGTGTGGTTGTTTGTACGCTACCGTATATAGACACCACCTCCAAAACTGCTCACACGAACGAAAGGAAGGAGCACTATGAAGACAAGAAATGTTTCTGTTCTTTGTACAACATGGCACCACGCTAACGTACGTCATGTAACCAACTTCAAAAACTTCACTCTTCTACTACCACCACCAGCATGCATTTTCTTAAAATCCAGCTAAATAGCAGGGAAAACACCAGCACCCGCATGCTAGTCTATATATCATTTCGATCAGAAAAATACTTCTGAGCGTTTGTTCCAATGCTGCACTTTACAAAAAAAACACTCATTCAAACTCACTAATTCCAAGTTTCTTTCACTTGGGATAAGAGTCCAAGCTCTTGAGTTTGAGAGTCTCAATTACTGGCAGCGACTCAGGATTTTTCATAATGCACGCTGCTCGTTACGTTACCTTTCCCTGTAATATGTACTTATAATGTGTGAATGAGGAGACGAATTGGGAGAGAGCCTTCAGCCGGGAACATATTTTTAATATATCTTCTATGCGCCTTCTTCCGTCACATACCAGCTCGTTTCACATAGGACAAAAAATGAATAGCGGTGTGATTGCCAGATTTATTTAAATCACCATGCTTGCCATACCGTGCCGTCTTGAGTCTTGTCCTGTCCTCATCATCACATCCCCATCAAGAGTTCCAACACCGTTATTGGAACATCAGCCAAGAAGTTTGCAAGTTGGTTACGGTATCTACCTCAAAAGAGCTATGCCATGCCGTTATTATGTTACGCACACGAATGATGAAGGCCAAGTTCAAGATAAGATTATCATAATGAAAATATATATACATATGAATCTCCTATCTCAGCAGGCAATTACCGGCCATGATAAAGTCTTTAAAAACAACATGACTCGTAATAACAGTCATCAGCATGAAGATGAACAATACATGTAATTTACACGTTCCATATCAGACAACTGAAGGAAGGAGAATGTTAGCTGTGCTCAGTTTCGGATTTCGGACAGGCGGATCTTGTAGGAAGAACAAAAGGTACACAGACATAATTTGTTTGGGAGTGTAAAGAAACATTGTGTATTTACCTCACAAGATTTGGAATAGAACAGCAGAGCGTGGCATGGCAAGTACTACGTAAGCTTTTTTAAACATATTGTTTGTGTCAAATGCAGTATACCCGTTTGTGGCAAGGTAAACCGTTTCAAATGCCAATACCAACTTGTCTCTATCTAAATGACAAACGCATTATGTTAAACTTCAAAAGAAGGCAAGCTTCTTGTCACAAATGTGTATCCGATAAAACACATCTGCGCTGGTAATAAATGGACCTGATTCATTTGAATCTAATAAATTAGGAACGTCTCAAAGAAAAGTTTTACGTATTTGCTGTATGTGCTGGAAAGTTTCTGGTTGAGCTGTAGGGTTAAGGCCATCGTTATGTTGGAGCGGCTAGATTTACGATACGCACAGATTGTATGTGCCTGATATAAACTACTTAGCAATAACCTACTTGTGAAGAAAGCTTGATAACGTTTGATTGAGTTTCTGCTTCTAGTTTCTCTCTACCATCAGCAAAATATTTTGATTTATTGCCTATTTTGACTGAGACCTTGGAGGCGACAGGTAAAAATTGTCCCGATCAAAAAGCTCATTCGTAGAAAGGTTTCTTTGATGATATGTAGAAAGTAGTGGAAGCGAAGCAATATTTATCATTCTTTTTGTACCAATTGCACAATCTAACTCAATATTTGTCTGTGTGCATGCCTTCGGAATAACGATCTTAACCTAAATATAGTAATGTATACAGTATACAAACACAAAAGTTGTCATTGACAAAGAGGTGACCGGTGAAAGTGGATTAGCTTAGCTAACGTCATATTCAAGGTCTCAATGTTTTTGTTATGCTGGATAAGCTTAAATTCTACAAATAAACATATTATGACCTGAGTAAAGAAACAAAACCCATTATTGGCTTTCCAACATGAAAGTAAAATAACATTCCAAAAAATACCTACATCCATTAGAAAAATAAGCCAGTAATCAAATGTATTTTACCAAACATGAAAAAAACAGAAGGTAATAGATGTTTGCTGAGTGAAATATGATTACGATAACATATTTACTATGATGGTTATATTTTGTGAACGTGATAGTCATAAAATGAGTCTGTCAATAGAAAGTTCAACCCTTAGGTCAGTTTTTACGAGGAAAATGCATTACAAAAAAGCAACGGATTTCTATTGAAAAAACGCTATAAATTCTTGAAACCGGCAAGTCTGACTAGTGGAAAGTTTTTCGTCAATTACTATAGTCCTTAACCTTTAAAGGTATATGAATTGGGGCAACGTTAGAAAGGATCCACATTGTGAGTTGCAGTTGGCTTATGAGAATTTATACACTCTTCTACATAGCACATCTGTATTTCATTAATGTTTAGCATTATACCTATGATCATCATTACTTATTGATTACTAGTGAAACGGTGCACGTGAATAAATGATTAGAGTTCCCAAATAAATGACTTGAACTTGAACTTCTAAGCTAAAAGATTTGTAACGGCAAAGGATCTTTCTTCGAAGGTTGGAAAATGTTTTACTCGTTTGTCAATATGATGTAATAACACTAATTTTCGACTGAAAGGGGAGTGCGAGTGAAAAATGGGAAATTTTATACCATGTGCACCATTTTGATGAATTACACATTCCTACATGGTCTGGTTGATAACTTAATATGATGTCATCTGATAGGCATTCATGTATGCATTTTTAAGATATGGAATGAAATGCTGCCAAGTTTTAAGTAAGCAATTATGAGTAATGTGACTGCTTCCGTTTGCACTCTAGTACAAAAATGTACTTACTATACGTATTGATATTTTTCAGACAATTCGTGTGAATTCATTTATTTGAGTATTATGTACATGTCGTAGATACATTTTTAAAATGTTATGAACTATCACTGGAGTACTGGTGTGGAATAAAAAAATATTTGAAGATGATTTAAATGTTATAAGCCTGGTGTTGCAATAAATTTATACAATACCTTATTTATCAACACAGAATTGCAGGTTTTTCGTCGGAATGTAAAGTGATAGCTCTTAGCATCTACTCAGATTGTAAGCATAGATGGCCCTTATATTCTAAATTCTGCAGAATAAACACAAACTTAGCAAATGATTCACGTACTCTTTCTCTTGTATCGGATTACACTTGATAGTGCACACATCACAAGTTTGCCAACCTCAACGGTTACGGCTTGACAGAAGACTGACAGTGAGGAGATTATTCCAAGCATTGGAGGACTTAACTAAACTAAATTTTACGGTGTACTAAACCATTTAACCAACCTGTTTGATAACAGTATATCTTTTATATCTCAACGCATCTTCCACCTTATTTCTCCAGCTTTGTGGGAACCATGCCAGAAAGCATATTATATAAAAGCTTACGGAAATTGGTGTGCTCTGAATAGATTATTATGTTTTTATCAAATACGTACGTTCCTCCTTTTCGAAACTTAAAAAGGTATGACTTACGACACGGAAAAAAAGCTTCCCTGTACACTGGGTCTTAAATAAACACTCTATGCAAAGCCATAGCTTAATTATCACCACAATGCAGACATGTCATCGTTAGACACAATTAGATCGTTTGAATCAGATCATGTGAACTATAATATTCTTCTTATACATTTATGCAAATATACAAAATGGCAATGGACTACGATAACTTATAAGGGACCCTCCTAAAAGTTGAGTCATTTTATACTTAATATTATTTTAAGCTTTCAACCTTGAATGTAACGACCTGTTACTACTTTAAAATGATTGATTAGGCTCACTAAACTAGATCCATTACCTTTAAAAATATCCAAGTCCTTTTTTAATCATTGTGAAATGAGAAAACTATTTAAAACTAGTTTAGAGGACATTTTATAACATTTCAAAGCATTCGTGTACTCGAAAATTCAAATCATTGACGTGAGTAATTCTTTTCAAAATGTCGAAATCGACATTTATGGTATTTGTGAACATGTGCGGGCGAGTATGTTGATATTACGCGCACCAACGTGACTTATAATAGTTATAATGGGAAACTGCATTCGTATAGTATCTTTTTACAGCCAAATAAACACCAATAGGGGTCCTGGAGTTGTTATTGCAATATATTGTGAGTACAACCCTTTTGGTGAAAAGGAAGGTTTCGAAAGTATTTGGATAACAAATATCATACTTTCTATTTTTCAGTTGTCAAAGAGGAAAGGGAAAAATTCAATTACAGCCAACTTTGTTTGGTTAGTTTTATATCGTTTGTGTATGACCTTGCTGTAGGTTATTTGACCCCTTCGGTGATGTTTGTTTGTTAAGAGGACTGGTGTTGCAAGTAGATGTAGTGAAGTTTCATCGTAAATAACTCGTAGCTTAATATAACATGGTCATGGTCGTTTCTTTACTACCTTGAATTGATTCACTTGTAAAAAATTAGATTCAACCATCCAATGCGACTATAACCTCATAAAGCTTTGCTGAATAAAATGCTATACATATACGAACCAAATTCGCAGAACTTCGCTACGAATATAGATGCTTAAATATGGTATGGTTTAGTGTACATTTCACAAAGAATCTTGTGATTTTAAATGGGGTAAAATTAAATTACATTTACATTATGTGCCATGTCAATTATTTAATCCACTGTGACTGGAGTTCAAGTACAACCTTTCTACATTTGAATCACGAACAAGGAAAGTAAGCACAGAACTTGCAAAAAAATAAAAGCTTAATATCGAATAAAGCTGGATTTAAAGATGCAGCTAACTTCTCAATTTTACATTAGGCAATGAACAAAATAAAGAGCCTTTCATTTAAAAAAACTAAGGCCATGTGCATCATCATATGAAAGCTATCAAAGTTATAATGCAATTTGACTCTGTAACATCAAAATTATACTGTAAACAATAAAAAAAACTACTCAGTAGGATCCATAAACGTACCTTGTAATATGACCCTTTGCCCTTTGGACCCCAGGTTTGATGATGCTATTTCGTGTCAAACAAATTCGCTGAAAAATGACTTGAAACGGTTTTTCGAAAACAACTTGGGTACGACACAAACTATTAATACTCATAAGCATACGCATTACTTCACATACTTCAACACTCTATCTTCGTAGTACTGCTCATTTCATATTCATTTAACCCACTTCAGGTCAGCAGGTGTCTTTTTGAAGTTCCAAACAGCTAGTTCGAAGCAGTGTTCGTTGGAGTTTTAGATGGCCCAAACTTCATTGTAGTGGAGCCTAGAGCGAATCCCGTTTACTTGAAAACAATCCACCTGTTATACTTAGGAATGTTTTTGGCCCTATCCATAGTACTTTCTTTTAAGTAGAATATGAGATGAGCTGAATCATACGTTTGGAATGGGTTGTCACGATCCGAGGTTCCATGTTTACTCTCCCATTATCAAGTTCCATGGCCCATCTTTATGCTTCATTTTGTTGCTCTCGTCCCACTTGTAAACCTAACTGAGCATAGTATTTTGGCCGAAGCGTAATTAATCGTAAAAGAGCTATTATAAAGCATTTTCACCCGAAGCTTTCAGCTTACCTGCTATATAACAAACCACTCTCGCTCCCTTTATGACACAAGATAGATCTTAATAGCTCGTTGGTAGCAAAAATATAGTACAATTTTCATTTGTGACGATGAAATAATAGCAGAGACGTGAATCTACGAATGAACTATATTGTACGAACATTTTTGAAGAGAAACTAAGACAGGTAAAAGTTTAACATAAAAATCTTCCTGGCTTTCTAAAAATTGGGTATCAACTGTGATAAAATCCTTAAAAGTTATTTAACTGAAGGAAAATTAAGCCGTAAAAAGATGCCAAGCGCTTAAAACTAAAAGTAAGAACAGCAGACTACCAATTTCGGTAATTTTTATGATGACTACTTTTCGGAAGGTTTTGCCCTTGGCAGGTATGAGAATGACATACTTATCACAGGTGAGCTTGGCCATTATTCAAAATTAACATAAACGAGATTTATTTGTATAGACTCTTTGGAATGACTTCCATCAGTTCACAACCTTCGCTTAACGTGCTTAAACTGTGCAATAGCCTTCTATTTTACAGAAAGAGCCAAAGCCAAATAGACGTGTGCTCAACAAACAGTTAATGCGTTAACCTGAATCGACGAAGGTTCAAATTACCTAACATTTTAATTAGCAGGCATGGCTATTAAATCTATGCGTTTGTATTTTACGAAGGTCTTTGGTATTTTATGATACCAACTATTGACTATACGGAAACACAATATTTGTTCTTAAATTAGCAACGAAATTTTTCTTCATCGTGTTTTACATGTTCACTACGATAGTTTCCCAACTATGAGCAAGAGTTGCAAGTTTACTATAGCATAATACGTTCAAAGGAAAAAGTTATTCGAGACTTATTGACGTTAACGAAAATAAGTGATTTCGTTAATCTCATATATATGTCAAAGAACAGTTTTGAAACTAAAATGGAAATGTGCTATTAATATTATAGGAAATATTCAGAAAGTTGTCCATACAGCCAATTAATTGCCTCACTCTGATAAGCGTATTTTTATCTCCTTATAAATATGGAATCGGTAAACGTAAGTACACCTATGAAATTGTCCTTCGTGTGGAACTTTTGGAGTCTTCTATGCATTAACGTTCAAGCCTTTTTATAGACGCTGAGTTGCCCTTGTACGATAATGAAGATTACTCTAATGGTTAAATTCAAGAGTCAATCTTGCATGAATTTTATGTCATTGTCGCATAAAATGACAGCCTGAAGGAAGGCTTCGTGTTTCGGCAGCATTGATGTCAACTATTGCGAATTACAAGGCTTGAGACATTTGAAGTTCTTCAATGAACAGCAGAATCCTTCACGCTTTGAAACTTTTTTACAACCCTTTACTTTATCCTTCACATCTACATCAAAGTCAGCAAGTTTTTCAAAAATTGCTTGGTAAGAGATTTATGAAGGTAAGTAAGACTAGTGTACTGACACGTGTTTGCATATGCACGCATATTTCGCTGTTTCATTTAGATACATTTTGTATATGTATACCAGAATTTGATATATTTTAATATTCAATGAAATAAAAAAGGAGAAACGCAAAATATTTTGGTAGACACTGCTGATAATTAAATGACGTGTTGAGGGAACTCAGATTATGCGACCAAGTAATATTGTGGTTTGTGGTAGATGCAATTGCGTAGTCCTAAAAGCTGATTGTCTTTAGCATGCTTTTTTTGTAAATCAAACGCTGTACCTTACCATACAAAGGCTGAACAAACATCATCCGGTGGCATTTCCGACCACAGGATTTGTTTTCGGAACGCTACGAATGTAATCTCTTCATATTATATTATTTCTGGTGAGTGATAAAATCAAACAAATTAAAAATTATACATGCTGTGTAAGCAAGAATTTTTGTCATTTATCCATCAGATTTTTTTTTGAAAAGTAGAGTAACTTCGTACTTTCTCTGAATTGAAATGCAGTTGTTGTTAACTTTATGCTCAATAGAAAATACTGACAACTGCAAACTATGTATTTCCCTCGAGACTTTTCTCCCTGTACTGACTTAAGTGTTTATTTTGTGTCTCCTGTCACCCACAACTTTTTCCTACAGTCATATACACACACTCCAACTTTCACTGTGGCTAGTGGGTGTGGCATACAGACATGATTTCCTACGAAAAATTCTTTACCGTCTGAAAAACCCATATTGGAGAATGTAAATCTCCCTCAGATTTCTTATTCTTGACGTTAGGACGGGAGAAGAGTCACTTTTCAAATGCAGTACAGTCCCAGCTTAAGGTATAGCTTTGTTCTTCGTGTTCCTTAAATCACACCAATCAGCATGTATACGTGACATACGGTTTACATCATAGCAAAAACGATGATTCCGCTCAATTTCTTAAAGGGTTGGTCCTGATTTGATCCGGACTGGCTGGACTCAGCATATAATCAGTCATCCATTGACAAAGCCCGGTACCAAATTTTTATCTATTCCAAAAACAGGCTGAAGACATCACGACTGAAGTGAAAGTAATGTGTGCAATGTGACTCGAATAGGAACTAAAGGGAAAACGGGATTTTTTCTTTGCCAAAATTCCAATTTTAAGTCTAGCGATTGATCTGTAATGGTATTTTCCGATTATGCAAGAACAGGTCATACAATATGTTTCGTTCATACATGAGATTGCTAACAATGTCAAAGGGAATCTCGTTTTTATTAGTTTTCTTGACTCAAAGATACAAAAGTTACGTGTTTATATGCGTTTGAAGTTACGTTATATCAAATGATTCGTTATATTTTGTGCGTTATATATATAGCATTATGACAAAAAACCAAAGACGATATTCAGTAGGAAGAAAACGTAATGACTGATGCGTTATATAAATACATCGGTATTGTATCATGTAAAATAAAGAATGGGGTATTCGTAGACAAAGAACTGGTTCTTATTTCTTTATTGTTAGTACTTTTGGTATTTATTGAACTGGTCACTACAAACAAACATAAAATTTGAACTACATCATTACCTTAATAAAATAGCCATGTTCGGTAATACTATCTAGGTAATTATTTAGGTTTAGCATATTATGATTAAATTACAGATTGCACCATAGATCTCAACTTATCTTTATACTATCATTAATATATATGTTTTTTAAACAAAAACTTCGTTAAAATTGTTTACTTCGAAACTTTGAAACCACCACAATACATATAATGATGGAGGATAGAGGTTTACCTTTATCGTATTTACATTATGATAAAACAGAAGGTAACATAATATTATATTTTGTAAAAAGTGTATTACATATTAACTTGAGGTAAATTGCATTAAATTCTGCTTAAAACGTAGCAATCTATGTAATGTAGTAATGTACAATAAATTACCACAGAAAATAGTAAACTGACAGTTAATCCATCCTTTCCAAATGACATCAATAAATTCTATTCTCGAAGCTTACCAGCTATTATATTTAATATGACGAATTTGATTTAGACTAATGCAAACGTTCATAAAATCTGTTTTATAAAAATGATAGTGAGATACGCTCCTCCTTTTAACAACACTCATATATTACATGTTTCCAGTTTCCGCATGAGCGCTTTCGTCCGCAATCCAATAAGTCCCAAATTCATAATATCAGTATATCAGTCCATTTCACTTTAGCAGATATAAAAATGATGGAAGTGAATGAGACAATGAGATACTTTTAATGACAAGTTATATAGCACAGCCTTTGCTGTATCAAAGCACATATAGTACACTGCTAATAATTTTTTGTGACTGAAAGTTTTGTTAAGGAAGTAAAACTAAAGATTACTTAAAAATTAATAAGTCTTGTAAAATACAAAATCAGTTCACTATATAGGACGCAAAATTGGAAACGTCCACAATGAAAAAATTCGAATTTTTCATTGTATTTCAAAATGTTAATATGTTATATATGTCACATGCAACACTTAATTACTAAAGTACTTAATAAGCTTCCTTATGAATCACTGGTCATTAACATCTGCATACATAACTCGAACAATAACAACAATAATCTACAATCTATACAATCCTTATAATACTATAATTATGTAAATTATTATAATATGCTGCGTTTTGTGTTTTTAATAGTTATTTTTTAACATTTGTGACTGATTGACTTGTAAATGCTATGCACATATATAATGGTTGCAGGGTTATGGGGTTTGGCTTTCGGTGCTTTTGGTTTTTGCTCTACTCACTTTAAAATTTCTAACAATATTATTAATATTTAAAGCTTTAATGATTTTCATTCACAGATAAGCATGACTAACTCCTGTAACTCTACAATGTCAGGTGCAGGTGTGTTAGGTACTACAATGTTTTAGGTACATATTTACCTTGTATACTAATTTATAATGCAAAATCTTATGAAATACTTAATTTTCTCGAAAAAAATTGAGAAAGACAAATGCAAAAAATGTAAAAGTAATACCAACGGTTCCACATATAGGAACTCAACAAAATTCAAATATTTTGTGAAGTTTGTGATTCTTTTTCACCAGCCAAACTTTTAAACCTGGTCAACTTGAATGAGTGGAATTGTGGGATCTTTCATGCTGATATGGATATTTTTTCTGGCGTTTGCTCCATTATGGAGAATACGCTGACTGTGATTGTTGTTATTTCTCACTCCGACTCCCAGCCCATTGGAATTGTTGTAGGTGAGAGTACGTCTTACCCCTCCGTTTCCTGTTAAGGAAGGACTCCTGGTGTTTGGACCTCCAACAGCGTTGTAGTCCATTCTCAAAGAGGTTCCACGAGACAAGCTGTATAAAAAACGAAATAGAACTTATCAAGTGAATTCCTAACTTTTAGTTGTTGAATAGTCAACAGAAAGATATAAAGACTATCATTGTTATTATGTATAATATATACATACACAAGCACAGTTGCAGTTTCGTTATTTTTAACAAGCTATACCAAGTTATTCTAAACTGTTACATTTTACATTCACATCAAATACGCACGTTCTGTTATTTCATTTCTATACACTCTATATAGGTTACGTCAATCATTTATACACCAAGTTGATCGAGACACGTATTAGTTTTTATCAGTTAATTTAAAAGGTTAGGAGTGTTCAATAAAAAAAGAGTGGACAGTCTATCCAAGTCTTGTACATGGATTTCATAGACATGTCCAACTCCCATACAGTTTTAGCGTGTTCGCTGTTTTGTTAGCGATTTCAGCGGTGCTTTCTTCAAGCCTTTGTATTGTTCCACAAGTCATGTATTGTTTTGGTTGTGTTAACAAGAGCTAAAATAGTTAGTTAGTTAAGTTGTAAGCTGCTCCTATATAAGACTGGTCGTTAACAGTTTTCATTGTAGACAGTTCTCCTGAATTTGCATACTATATACATATAATGTGCATCCCCATTCTGTTAGTTTTGCCAGAGCAATACTATGGATTATAAAAGCAATAACAATACTACACAAACACAAAGCTATGCACATATTTTATTCTCCATTATTGGGAGATTGTGTAAAATTACTTGCAAAACAGACATTTTGGGTTAAGCTAAAGTTCAATAATGAAAAACATTCTACAGTGTTTCAACTGCTTACAACAATAATTTTCACCCAGTGACCAAATATGGGACTTAAAACATACATTTACGCTCAGATAAGGCGTAATGGTTATGACAGTTGCAGAAAAGCAAAAGTGCATTCAACTCCTTAGAAAATTAGGACAGAGGTGTTTAGCTGTTAAGATAAAACAAATGCGTTATATAAAAAGGGATCTCAGTTTTGGAGGAACATAATATCATATCCCAACATTCCCAACTGCTGAAACAAGGACAATAAGTTTGGAATAAAAACCAAAATGGTCCCATGCTTCCTTTCATAGTTCATACTTAATAAAACTAGGTCACTGAGATGCAATAATGGAGTTGGGTGGTACATGAGGCTTGAGGCTCAAATAAATGGTCTATAACTGCAACTCAGAAACAATACTTTATGAAGCAAAATGACATGGTTGTCACACAAAAACAAACAATTGTGGGAGGCGAAAGCGTTTTTAGTTTTCTACCCGAGGCAAAAGTCATATTACATTATGCAATGCTCCAACACAGATATGGATTACGGATTTGTTTTACGGTTCACAAAGAAGAGAACAAAACGACAAGTGCTTACACCAAATAGCCTGCAGTAAATGCATATCATAGCATATGGACGTGCAAGGAAAAGCAATCAACTTCCACAGTTACATTTATGACGAGATGACAATACGGGTTTTTCGACAAATGGCGGAAACCAAATCTGGAATTTTACGGTATTTACTTTTTCTAAAGTTTAGCATTCAACGATACTGACACATTGAGATTACGAATGGCATGCAAATATCCTGGATTAAACATGAAATTGAGTGCAGGAGGGATTTCACAAGGATGTTTTCAATTCCGTTATATAGAGATTGATAGGGATTTAGAAAGTTAGTTTACATATGAAAGACATTGGGATGCAAAAGCTTTTGTGTGCAACATATAGATAAAAAGGGGTGAAAGTGTGTAAAAGATGCTGCTTCCCATTCTCCGATAACACGGCGAGTTCCAAAGGTGTTATCCCAATGTCATCAAAGGTCACAGCGATGTAATACACCGATGAAACTGATGATCGCTGATGGCGGTGCATACTAAAACTATCGCAGCTATAAGTATGGGGAATTGTTGTATGTAAAAAGCTCAAGGTAGGAAAGATGGATAAATTCATGAGAACATGAAGTACTAGATCAGCACAGCATAAGTTGCTACATATTTTTATGAAGTCACGTTCGGGGTGATGTGAGAAAACACGTTCCAACTGTACTGTACGGTGGTGTGCAAGTGAGATAACATTGATAACAACGAATGAGATGACAATAACAATTGGACGAAACACATATATATCAGGGAAACGTGTCGTAGAGCACTACAATTGTGATGGAATTAACTCTAAATACTGCGAACTTTCTCCACATTTGTAGCGTGCATGAGGGATACTGAATATGCAAATGGCTACATGCATGACAATATTTATGACAATGGTATTGTTATCAATGAATCACATTGAGAATCACTGCAGTACTCAAAAAGTCTATGTCGATATGTCTCTGTAAATAAGGAATGGAATTGGATTTCATTCAAAAATAGTGAAAAACACAAAAAACATGAGGCAGCGGCCAGCGTAC
This sequence comes from Orchesella cincta, assembly GCA_001718145.1. Taxonomy (NCBI): domain Eukaryota; kingdom Metazoa; phylum Arthropoda; class Collembola; order Entomobryomorpha; family Orchesellidae; genus Orchesella; species Orchesella cincta. The sequence goes on from LJIJ01000938.1 coordinate 55,375, forward strand.
TTTGTGCGGTGCAAAATATCGTGTTTCTAGTCAACTGCGTGAAAACGTTAAATACTTTGATTGTCACTAACACACAAAAAACGGTTTATAGACAAGTTGGTCACCTTTCAAAAATCCAGCACAAAAACATTCATGAGCAAAAATAGCTACAAAAACGCATTAAACTACAAAAACGTTTCCAAAAACAGACCACGTAAAGTGAGACGCTGTGCACATTACTGTAACTATAAATATAACACACTGTGCTAAATGGCAAAAAACTTTGCTTGGGGTTAAACAAACCACATACATGGCAGCATCAAGTCCAATATAAGGCCTTCTCAAATCCATCACGGCAAACCATTGTTGTTTGTGAGATTGCGATTTGCGATTGTTTCAAAGCAAGTGAATTTTTGAGGAGTATCAGGAGCATAAAGTTAAAAATAGAGGAAAAGAGATTAAATTTTCTCTCATTAAGCAATGAGATATATATTTTTTTATATACTTTATAGGTTTTTGTACATAACGTGACAAAACGTGACAGTCAAGTCAATTATTATAATTCAATAAGATTTAGATTGGGCAATAATATCCAAAATAGAATAGAAAATAAAATTTCTACAGTAGATGTAGATAATTGAAACTTTTAGGGTAATATTTTATACGTACTATCATGTCAATTGTGCGTTTGACTATTTTGACAATGATATATTGGGTATAACAGCAGTATGCTAAAATTTCTAGTTGAAAGAAGACAAAAGTCTAAATATAGATATTATATGTATTATAGAAAACCACACAGAGAATCAGAATAAAGGGAGATATTTGATATAAGATTTGATTTGAACAGACAAAGGATTTGTTACTTGTTCTTTTCTAAAAGATCGATACACAATTACACAATGACAACGGTTTACATTACATCAAAAATCTATATTTGCTGCCTATCTTCATATTCGTATCCTTCTAAGCCTAACAAAGTCAATCAACATTTGTGGTACTGTTAACGTATGTTATGAATCGTATTGTATGTACATCTTTAATGTTTCTTTGATAACCTTGTAACAATCTAGGTAGATTTTTCTTTTGCGTGAAATGTAGGTTCATACTAATTTCAGTCATAACGGTGATGAAGATCATGGTCATGAACAAAGTTTGTTTCAGCAATCGTAGATACCATTTGAAGGTCATTAGTTGTGGTAGCAAACTCCCCATAAATATTACTGTTATTAGCATGATGATGTTGACGAAGGTTAGGTTTCTCCCTTCGTCATTTCTTGTTTAGAAACTTGAAAGGTCCAAAAGCATACCTGAGAGTGGTGTCCATTGTGTCCAACTCATACGGGTTTCCATCAAAGTTTCTCACATTTGGCTGTTTCTTTCTCCGTTGGCAAAAGAAGAACGCGCAAAAGTATTTTCTGTACTTGTCGCTGAGTGCAGTGTAGAGGAGAAAGTTGCAGGCTGCGTTGATGGCTACCAACAAGTTGAAAATGTTTCCGAGTCCCAACAAAATACCTTCTTCCGCTGATCCTGGGTCCGGCATGTGAATTGAGGTGTAAATGAGGACAAGAGCTGTTGGCATTTGGCAAAACAGGAAAACAATGACGACCACAATGAGAATAACTGTAATCCTGTTCTCTTGTCGAATTGTCTAGAAAAAAGAAAGATATAGAAGATTAAGTCTCTCTTTGTCCATCATTATGTCAAGTCAGCCAACTTAAAGAGATACGAAGGGAAGGAAATAACAGACAATGCTTGTTCAGCTTTTATTCTTAACTAAGCTAAGGTGGAAGTGAAACTGAATGGGGCTGACCAACCTACTAACACACCCACTATCAACATGATTGATTATTTACTCTCTTTGACAGAAAGATTGAAAGGATACGCTTTCTCTACTAGATGAGGATATGCATTCCTTGTTCCGTCCTATTTCACTGTTCCTCTCGTAGGTATTCACTACCCGTTTTTTGGGGATAGCAAAAAAATTATTTGTGAATAGACAGGAAAACTCCTACATGCCATCAATGCTCCTATTATTACTGAAAACTTAAACTTTACAATGGGAAAATTGAAACGAAAATGATGAGAATAGCTATACATGACATTTTGCTTATCAGAAAACTTTCACTTTCGCACACGTCGAAAAAAAACAAAAGATCTGTCGAAAAATGCAGTGCTCTAGTTTGATACACCATCCTTCTTCTATGACTGATGAGTGACAGTGAAAGTGATGAAATGCAGGATGTAAATAACAATATAAGTGGAATACCTACCAACGACAATCTTCATTTTCATGTTTAAAAAAAATTCCGTATCTCCATTACCTTTTTTCATAAACATCTCTTTGTTATTGAGATATGTTTGGTAGTACTTGAGCTAAAACAGGGATGCTTTTCAAGCGACAAAATTTGCTTTTAAATAGCAGCAGCAGTTCTTCAGAAACACAAGGATGCTGTATACTTGACAGTAAAGAGTATTACAAAAATCTCGAGTATTATTTTGCATAATGTTTTAGTTTCAACAAAAAGTAATTTCTTCACATGACATACACCACTTTAAGGCTTTTGTTTCAAGCTATTATTACGCATTTAGGCATCCTACATTTCCATTTATTCAAAAGCTTGTTCTGTTTTAGCAGAGATGCAAACTCGTTGAACATGTGTATGTTCAGTTGAATAGAAACTGTGAATTTCTTCCGGCTCATTTGCTGATAGCGCACTGTTTTCCTAGATAAACACACTGTATTTTTCTCTGTTCGTTTCCTGCTCTTTCCCAACTACGAATTCATTTAAATTCGAGCAGATAGATCCACCTCGATCCACCGCACATAATTAATGACATGTCATGGGGATTTCTCCGTAAATGAGAGACAATAGGAATGAATAAAATAGACAGAGTGAAAGTCGTGAAAGCAGATACACGTTCCATTCGTTCACATCCGAAGCTATCTAGCGGAAAACGGAATGTATGCATATAGTTGAAGCCCTGAATGTCAATACTAGTACCTCTTGAAAGACATTATATTTACTCCAGCTTATTGTCTTTGGATTCCTTTTGATGCTTATGTATTCGTATATGTGATGATAACTTCTGCTGTGCTATCACATCTGCAGTTGGTTTTATCAAAAGCGGATTGAGAATCCTTGGGTCGGATGTTGGATTTGGATGAAATTCCAAAACCGCAATGAAAGAATTACAACCGAAAGAAGGGAGTTGGATGATGATGAATGTTTTTCTTATTTTATCATGGGCTACCCACACAGTTCGTCATATATAATGAAGAATTGTTCTGTTTGCTTTTTGTTTCCTTCTATTTGCTTTAACTTTAGTCTTCCCCCGCTCCGGAATAAGTAGTAATATAATATTGAAAAATAAACCACAGTTGAATCAAATTAAAATAGTGGATAATCAACAACTTCCAATGAATTAACAAAGGCAAAGTAAAATGAAATGGAAACACCACTAAAGGAAGTACTACAAGAGCGAGTTTAATAATCATTATAAACCATGATACAGACCTTGTACCCTAATGCTTTCTCTATTGGAAAGTTATGCACACATAACTTTCATTTGACTTTCATCTATTTATGAAGCATGTTTACTCTTTTGCGTTTCACGCTGATTCCATAAGTAATTCTAAGTACACCTGATCCCTTTTCAGTTTTTGCTGTTTATTCAAGTAGCTTTTTGGTTGGCCGTTTTTCCTTCCCTTTTACTCATTCTATTTATAGTTTTCGACCACCTTAATCATTTACACAGGATGAAGAACATCCTGTACGCCTTTATCCTTGACAATATGAATTTGTATACTTGTTTGTTCTCTACTAATGCATATCAGTTTAAACAACACAAAAAAAGAGACTTGGAATCTATTATCCTTACCTGGAGCTGACGAACGGATGACATTTGCTGATTCGTCATATCCTTTCGTGCAATCCGGGATTTCCGTACGGCTTGGATCAAGAAAAAGTTGAAAATAGCAAGTGTGACAACGGGCAGCATGACAAAGAATATTGTTGTGAACCAGTGATAAAACATGCGATAAGTCTCATTGTTCCCAAATTCCGTGCTTTCCAATGTGTAAATCTGAAAAAGTCGAAATTGAAGAAAATTGTGTAATTACCGTAAAGTCAATAATCACTCGGGCTTCATTCTAATTTTTCGGAATTGCTATAAGGTATAATTATTCGCTGACTAACTTACCGTTTCATTGAATGGTCCTGTTTGATTAGGGGCAATCGCTGCTCTCCACTCAAACGGGGTGGAAGCTGTGAGAGCAAAGCAAAGAAGGTAGACTGCGACAGCCACGCGAATTGCTCGCTCTTCCGTACAGTAAATCTGCAAATTGAAAATCCACCACTAAATGCAACTTAAAATTAACTCCGTCCACTGAGCACGCCAAATAATCAGAGAGCTTACGCTTGCACATAAAATACTCAACCTAAATAAACAAAAAGCCACACGAAAGACATGTCATCCACACCAACAAACACGCTATCCTCATTTGATTGGCTTATATTTATGAGCGACAGGAGAGAAAAATCATGTAGTAGATTCCACATTTGTTAACTTTCATCCTTTGCAAATTTACTGAACTGCAGTGCACCTTAATCATACACTTTGGCGTAGGCGTTTCGTCTAATAACACTGAATATGAAATACGTCATAATTTACATTTACATTCAATAACTACTAAATAAAATCACGTTAAATCTGTCTAGACATTAATTAACGTGCTAAATAATTTGTTAACCTTGCACTGATGAACATCAAAAGCCATCAAAAGCGCAAACATGCTATTAGACAATTATTTATTCGATTTCGCTCTAACTCGGGCCCAACTATGCATAAAAATTGTTACAGCAATAATTACAGAAACGCCTAGCATAATACAAAAATCCCTTTCGTAGTACTAGTAAATCATTAACAGCGAGCTACTTTAATTCTATATTTTTTTTACTTCTGAATATTCTAAATTCCAATCATAAGCATAATAATGCTTATGATTGGAATTTATGAGTAAAAAAAATTCAATCACAATGGCATGGAAAATAAAAACTGCGTAGAAAAAGTCCTTTTACTTTTCCTCTAGAAAAAAATCAAGAAATTGGTTTTTTTGAAATCCATGCACGAGTTACTCCCACGCGTGAGTATTTCATATATCGAATACCTTGTATTGGAATTTAGAGCTGTTTCCTAATAGCAGTAATAATTGTTTGACATAAAAGGTAGACGTTAGAAAGGGAAGAACAAGGTTGCGAAACGAAAGCACTACTAGCTACTGAATATCAAAGGGACAGATGAAAAACTTCCCAGTTCTTTGATAGATCATATTATATTGCTCTTTTTATTGACAAGTATATTAAAAGTAAGCTCATCTTCGCATGACATCCTTTCGTTTGTTTGACTTTGACTGATGGAACGAAGCAGGATGGCATTTATAACAATGTAAAGCAAAATACAATAAATATCCGACATGAAGCATTGAATAATCCTGTGAAAAAGTCAACTAAAATAAATCGTTGTAATAAAAATCCATCATTTTTGAACATCTCAAAGGATGGAAATATGTTACTTCTAAAGCCATGGCTTAAAAGCTCATTAGTGAAAATTTGGAATTCTAAGCACGTCAACGTTATGAGAATAATAAGACAATCCTAAAAGAGGATTCATCACAGTTTCGTAGAAAAGGGTCGATGACTAGATTGCATTCATGTGATAATCCTTTGAACTCACTTCAGTTCCTATTTTATATTCGATTCATGATATTTCTTGGTGTAAACAAAAATAGGAAAGTAATAAGCGAAAATTCTTTTGCATTTCGATAAAAAAATTTCATATAAGAATACAAGCGAAAACATTTACAGTAAGCAGACGTTTATACGTACATATATACATACATGCAATGTTGTACAAGGCATTGTGATTTTAGATCTTTTTGCGCACTTTAATTAAACAAAACATCATAATACATGAGGATTATTGTTACCTTTCCCCTCATCGGATGACAAACAGCAATGTAGCGCTCAATTGTGAATGATACCGTCAACCAAACAGATGTCGAACCTGTAAAAATAATCATGAATAAATCGATAGTGGATACACGCATCTCTAGAAGGAGTCGCACGTTACCCCAAAAAGGTTTTAAAAGATTAATTCTCCATTCTCTTTTCTCCAAACAAGATACAAGTCCTCGCTGACTACAAAATAATAACATGGTTTTGTGAGGACTGTAAAGTACCTTTGTTTAAAATCTGACAGGCTTTACTTGTAGCATCAAATAAAATTTGTAAAATATAACAAGACGGCAGCTAGTGTGAAGTGAAAGAAAAATTGCTAATATTACTTCCACCCGAAACGTTTGGCTTTTCACACTTATTCTCATGCCGCTAGACTTCAGCAAAACTACGTCTTTAGCTTTCAGGTCATGTTTTTCTTCTCACGACCACATTTCAAAGTGCTCTTGCATTATGAATAGTTACATTACATGTAAACTTTTGAGACCTTCAAAATTCACACAAAGCTTATATTTTGTGTAGCACATACCATAGAGGAATATACATACCTAGGAACAGCCTATGTATTTGCCATATACTCAAGTGAAACTCACGTAACGTATTGAACTGCATAATATTTTGTATATATTAAAAGTAGACAGGCAGTATAAGAAATCATATTGCATTTTTGTGACTTCATTCCAGCAGCCATTAGTATGAAGCTGGAACATTAAAAAATGGCCATTTGATGCTCATTTTCTATTCTTAGTAATTCAGTCACTTGGTTTTACATTAACGGCTGGCCGAGGACCACCTGTGCAAATACTATATAGGAACTTACTTGGAAAAGTAATACAAATATTATCAGATCTCGGCATCTTTCTGTGTGCTCAACAATGTTTGAAAACGTAGGCATGAACCGTATCGGTGAGCAATCTACCACCATATCTACACAAGAAATTTCCATATCAATAGCGCCCCGCTTTCACCTTGCCTCGTCACGTTCGACACCGTATGTAGACTTTTCCCACTGAATTTTTAACAACATTTAATATTCCGCTCAGAAACCCGATGATTGTAGCGTAGCCCTAGCTATTGTGTTGCATTGTACATGCTTGCTCACATCCAACAAAAGCATTCTATTTTTTCATTAGGCTTCAGTTCCAAGAACGCAATATGGTTAGAACGAAGTTATCTTGAGACCTGATGGCCGTGGTCGAGTTGTATATGGTCATCAGGAAACATGGAGAAAGCAAGTGAAAGATGAAGAAAGAAAGCATCTGTACCCACACTCTCATGTTCATTTCTCATTTCCTAGAAAACCCATCACACAGTCATGCCACTCAAGTGAAAATACTTGCCAGCTTGGAGTTTACTTTAGTGTTTTTATCAAAATATGGCGTGTCGAATTTTTAATGAATTTATACAAACTTAATTAAGGCACATGAGCTCAAGTGCCACCTTCTCCACTTTCCTTTTTTGTGTTGAGTGTCGTCTCACAAGGTCTAGAGTGCTCATTTTCTCACGCATCATATTATGCAAGAGCAGCATCCCTGGCTTATGGAAATGAAAATTTAGAACTCATTAATGAATCAGAGTTAATACTTTGTAAAAACAAGGTGGGGGAAATTTGTCAAAACGTTAATGAACTTATGCTACTCATTTCCCATAAGCATTACCATTTTCGAAGTTGCAAGGGTAAACATCTTACATTTTTCAAGAATTCAATGCCTTGCTAAATCGGCAATCTTTGTTTTAAACAGCATTGGAATGAAAATCTTGGAAAGGAAAGAATACTAACGGTATTATTATTATAATGGCTGATGACAAATGACGAGATTAAATATACCAGCTTTGGGGTTGTTAGGTATGACCAACACAGTATTCAATTACTTTTAGGCACGTACCGAGAATATTTTTTGGAATAATGCCTTATTCATGCTACAATGCATTACAAATATTCATTTCATATTTCGAGTGGCTTTTTATACCATACACCACACATACATTCCAAAGTCCATCTATCATTTCACTTGTCCGTGATAAGAATAGTAAAGTGTTGGGAAGAACTAGTTTGAATGTATATGGACAAAGCATACGCCTAAAAATTCAAACCACAGATTCAAATATGCTTTTGGTGCATTCCTGTGCTAGTATCAATATTGACGTGAATCATGTAAAATTTACGAGTTGGAGTTGTTAATCAAGAACAGAAGGTTCACTTCTCTCATACAGCACAAAATATGCAATCAAACTTGATGTGTGTAGTGAGTGTGCTACAAAATAAGGGTTTAGATTGAATGTTTCAAACAGGATCAGTTTTGGTTGCTGCATCTTACAACGTATACCGAATATCAACCGTTCAAGAAAAATTGCTAACGAAAATAATACTTTCTACCCAAGTCCAACCAAAACCAGTTATTTTTAATGTCCACCTACTCTGCGTTGCTTTACTTCCACCCACATTCCCACATTTTCATGGAGTTCACGAAAAATTAGAAATATCTGTGGGGTAGGGCAAGGTAATATAAATGTATCAACAACTTTTTTATTACTTTCCCTTTACGATAATATTTATTTGGGAACCGTTTTACTTCTTAGGTAGCGTAGATCATTGACTGATGGAAAACGGCTCGACTTGGCTCAATCATTCCACCCATTTAACCGTTTCCTAACTCAAAAGCAGACGATTTGCCATGTCACGTAAATTTGGCCGTGAAAGCGTAAAACTTTTTGAAAACTAGAAGTAATCTGTCTTCAAAAGTTGAATAATATGAATTGTAAATGGCCAGCATGTGAACCGCACTACACATCTTGGTAAACGAGTAAAGTATTCTGAACTGAAAACAAACTTTTACATACGGGTTTTTGAGCTTGGTTTGATGTGTACTTACTGGAAGCATCCGTGATCCAAAGTCCAATCGGCGTGTACCACCAGTAGAACCAAATTGTGTTCACGCTTGGAAAATGTCTCCACGACATGGAAAACGAGAAGAGAAGGTAGAGGAGATCAGATACCGCAAGTGCAGTCAAATATCTGTACAAAAAAACATGAAGAAAATCAATACATTTGGATGTATGCCAAATATCAAGTAAAACGAAATGTGCTATCATATCTATATATTTATTTGTCTAGCCACCAATATGGCCATCCCACATTTTGCATTTAACCATATCTTCCTGTTTTTATACGCTTTTAAATGCATTTTGTGACGTTTACAACTTTATCAGATGAATTAAGGTTGTGAGAGCTGTAGATGCATATATCACTTCATCATTTGTAGGTATACTTTAGTGTTCTGATGGAACAATTTGCGAAAATTGTTTCCTGTTCCCATTTCTTGTATCTGTCTTCTATCTCCTAATTGTAAGATATTGTCTTGGCGTAAATCTTCCTTTCAAAATGGTATAAATATACGTATGAATTAATAAAGACACATTGGACAAGGGTTCAATATGTCACTTCAAACGCTTGCAGCTGGAAAACATTCATGCCAGTGAAGTTCTGGCCATGTCATTTGTCATCTTCAACTTCAACTGACAAGATATAAAATGTTTATGTTGTAACATTTAAGAAAGTGAGTGCATATGTATATATATATATATATGTGTGACCATGCAAGCATTCTGCACAAGTGTGAAACTTCTCTCGAATTCACTTTTCAACTTGCTATGCAGTTTACTATTCATTTCCAATGCATTATTTCAACAGCTCTGCTGCAAACCCTTTTTCCACCAAAGAACACGGGATGACACGACATGTGGGCAATTTGCAATTTTCCCCAAGTGTAATCTTTTGGGAAAAGCAAGTCACATATTGTAGTGGATCTCTCAGAAGAGAGAGATAGGATGACGATGGCATTGGCTATTTTCACTTACCTAATTT
>LJIJ01000939.1:0-65093 GCA_001718145.1 Orchesella cincta
AGAACGAAATTTATATTGACAGATATTCTGACTACAAAATTTTACTCTTTACATTAACATTAAATCATTATAATAGCGCGCAATCAAAGTAGTAGTTCCGCTACAACAAATGCGATCCTTCCAACATGTCACTTTTACTTAGCGCGTCTCTATTAAATAATATTTTGTTTAATTTACTTCTGAATTGCTTACCACAGGAAGTTTACTTTCAAAGGTAATAGCTTACAAATACATTAGCTGTTGTTCATCAAGAGAATCTCAGGATTTTAAAATCTATCACAAAAGTTTTTTTGTACCACAATAATTATTATTGATAATTGCACAGAACTTGATGGAAACTACGGATTTTTTGTATAAGTTATATAGTGCTAACGTTTGCTACATTTTATATACACAAATGCTTATGCTTACTTACAAGTATTATAATATATTTCTACTTTGAGTTACATCACAGAAAAATTATAATTATAGAACCAGGATGATGTGTATTCTTTAGCACCAAAGAACGAACGAACCAATGAATAAACGTTACGATTCTGATTTCGTCTTTTCGAACGGAAGTCAATAAACAAAAAATAAATGATTGTATTAAATTATATTCTCATCATACCCAACTAGTATATGCTGAATATATGATATAGATATAGTTTTGCTCTTATTAACCTGACTAGCACGTTTGGATTTTTTGGCATGCATACAACTACAGTAAACATTGATTAAGTATATATATGCTGATTAATTTGTCCCTGTTTCAGAAATTAGCTACTGGTAACTGCTATTGTTGCTACTACTTGCTACTATTACTGGTATTACTAGTGGTCGTTTCCGCCTCGATTCCCAAGCTGGATAAAAATGTTCTGTCTTGTACATGCACCTTTTCATGTTCCAACAGGAAACTCCTTTTCTGGAACACTTCTCCACACAACTGACAAGTTTTTTCTTTGATAGTCCATTGCATTCGGTCATGAGACTTTTGGTGATCAAGTAAAGCATCCGAGTCGGAAAACATTTCAGTGCACACGCTACAGATGAAGACGTTCCGCGATCTATATGATTCCGCATGCTTTTCCACGCAGGTCTTGGCGTGAACCTTAAGGTTACCGTTCTGTGTAAACGAAGCGGCACAAATCCTGCATTTGTAGGGCTTGACCCCTCCAAAATTCGAAAAAAGGCATCCCATTAGTCCAATTAGGTCATATTGGAGTTATTTTCCAAAATATTTTTCATGTTATTGGGTTTTCCAAGGATATATGATAAATCATGCTATAAAAATTACCTGTATGGAGTCGCTCGTGGGTCTTCACTGAGTGGAGCCATTGGAACGTTTTCCCGCAGTATCGGCACTGTTTGGAAGCGTTGCTTGCCGAGTTCCCACTTTCTCCTCGGCTACCTTTCCGGCCCGAGCCTGTTGTTGTCGTGGTAGAGCTCGAGTGCTCACCGGAAGAACAAGTAGATGTGGAGGTTGACGTTGAAGGGCTTTTGTGGGGCAAGATCGCAGTAGAGGAAGGCGTCACAATACTCTCCCCAATTGAGTTTCTTCTATTATTATTATTCCTGTAACTACTTCCCGGTGAATATGTAGAAACTGCAGCTGCTGTACATGATGAGATTTTTTTACCCATTTTGGAATCACAATTTTCTCCTACTCCATCACCTATTGTGTCTGCTAAAAGGAAGTTTTGGAAATCCATTGCTTTATCGGCTTTACTGCCATCTTCCATTGCTAACAAAGCAAGAATACTTTTGTTACAACAACTTACTACTTTCATATTATATGAAAATTTTTAAGCCTACAAAAGCAATACTACTTTCTTACCATTACGAGGTTTCGAACGATGTACAATTTGCTCTGGACTAACAGAGATTTCGTCAGTGGAGCAGGCTGAGCCTGGACCAGCAATGGTAGTCATTGTCCCCGCGCTCCAGAGAGATTGGGCATTATATTCTTTGTCTTTTGAAATGCTATCAATGCTATCAGTTCTGCTCCTCGGATATGCATAACACTGACTAGGTTCTTCCTCCTCTTTTATTTCAGCTTTAAAGAATGTAACACAATTAGTTTCCAACAACTCGAAACACAAGATATAGGAACACGAAATTATCGTGAATACCTTTAATTTTAGGTTGGATATGTGAAGTGAGAATTCCCCCGAGAATGCTTCCCTGTGCATTAGGATGATAAGGTGGGCTAATGCTACCTGTAGACGAAGCAGAGTGCTGCATCTTAAAACTTTTCCTTTCTGTACTCAAATCCGTGGGTCCTTCATCCATCATAACGGAATCTGGAACAGCCACTTGATAGTACGCTGCAGCGCTATACTCGGAAACCGTTGAATTAGGCTCTTGTTGCTGTTGATAACAATGTTGCTGCTGAGCATGGCGCTCGGTAGACAAGTCCATAATGGAATGTGAACCACCACCACCCACACCTGTAGATGGAGGTGGATCACCTTCAGGTGCAGGGTCCATGCTATCTCCATCATCATATTCGCTGTCACTGTTGTTATTATTATTATTTGCATTGTGATGATGGTGACGACTACTATGGCGAGTGGGATAGTGGTCCGGGCCTGGAATTGGTGTCAGGCGCGAGGAAGAGTGGAGATGAACATGATGATGGGAGTGTGCCACAGGACTCCCGTATGATTGAGTTTGCTGACTGAGGTGATGATGATGATGCTCCTTATCCAAATTCCCATACGTCAAGTGACTAATACTGTCAACACGCTCCCGTTCCACGGCATACTGCCGAAATGAGTCTACAAAAGAATCCCACTTTCACTCCATACAAAATTCATCATGATTATTTCTCACAAGGAATGGAGTGACTTACCAAAGTTGAGGGATATGAAATCCTGGAGCACTTGAAGCTGCTTTGCAATTTTGGATAAGCCCTCATCATGCCTCCGAAACTGGGCTTCAAGCCACCGTTGACGTCGTTCCATGCTGCTAGTTTGGAAACCTATCTTGAAATATTTCTGGGAACGTTCCTTTCAAAATGTCTCTCCACCTTTAGTTTAAAAAATTTTGTTCTTTCCTTTGACGTTAAGCGTCTTTCAACTTCATGTCCTTGAATGAATGATCACAGGCATAACCCAAACCATAGTAGGACGCATTCATATGCAAAGTTATTTTTCCCTTCCAATGTCCTCAAAATGATCTTCAAAACGCTGATTTAAATCACCCAACTTTAAATCTCGTTATGAGTATAATATTAGTAGAACCTTTAATCTGCGACGAAAAATGTATTTGGGTTAATGTATCTTTTCATAATGTCCAAGTCTGTAGCACGCTGATGATATGCACGGTTGTAAGTTAGCACCAAAACACGGATGAAAACGCAGAAGGATATAAAAAATTGTTTTTGCTTTTTTACGTTACGTACGTATACGCATATGTTGATGAGGATTATAGACTACAATGACTTTAATTGTGTTGTTTATGACCTGGGCTCTTTGCTCTGCTCCGTCATGTAAAATTATTGCATGTCCATGCTTCGCCTCCTCCTCAATGTTGTTGTTGATATTGATGATGAGCATGAGAAAATGGGATTTACTTCCAAAGTCGCAACTTAAACCTCTTTTCGTCTGCAGCAATGCATATATACACACACGAGGCTGCTCTTTTATGGCTAACGCTAATACTCGTTTGATTCCTTTCCTACTACTAAAGTCCAACTTGTTTTGATGTTAATGACAAGCTTTCCTCACTCACTGGATGTAAGACGTAGTTTTTAGCTTTTGACTTTAATACGTAGAGCCTCCGTGGAATGAGACTTGTTTACCAAAAAAATATATATTATGAATATGTATGTTGGGCTATGTATCGGAAAACTCCTACTCGTTCTCCTGCCAAAAATATGTTGTTATATATGTGTTGGTATTTGCTATTTGGTAAGCACATTTTTGCCTTTGGTGTGGTTGCTGGTGAGTCACTCACTCAGTCAAAAAACTCCTGGAATAATATTTTGATATCACAATCACAACCATTATGCATTATTCATGCATGGCTATATAGCATGGACGTAAGTAAGTACGTAAAGGTTTGAGAAGATACAAAAAACAAGCAAAAGCTCACGCAAAGAAGTAAAGTTCCTATTTTCGCTATAGGTCATAACCAGCAAAATGTGCTCATATGGACTCATTTTTTTCCTCTGAATGCGATCGATACACATTACGAACGTAGTAGTAGGGAGAGCTAGGTATATGCGTGTGTTTTAAGTTGAACAAACGGAGGAGTTAGGTACGGACACATGTTTCTGTATTATCCATCCAGCTTTGGAGAATGAGCTGCATGAATTCCGTTGTTGTGTGGGATATGGAGAGTCAAACGAAGGAACGTGGTACATGCAGCAATAGCAGCAGCCTCTGAATAGGATTTAGATCTGGAGAAGACAAGGAAGGAAATGAAAGCTCTCCTTTTTTCTCTCTCTTTATGAACACGTTACGCTTTGATTGTATGGCTTGGTTGCTCTGCGTACAATGACATGAGCAAGAGAGAAAAGGAGAGATTTGTAAATTCATTCATTATGAAACAGACTCTATAAAAAGATATGCACACCTAAAAATGGACTAGCTCTCGGCACTTGCCGTTTATTTTTGCAGAGAATGAAAAAGTATAACCCTGGCACGTTGCTCCACATTGAACTTTTCTTGTTACCTTTTCGGTAGAGTGGAGAAAAAGGGATCTGTGTGTGGTGATGCAATGCAATGCTTAAACTTTCTCCGTTTTAAGGAATTTGCTGCTGTTGAATGGCAAACTATGGAGCCCACTCTGCTGACAAAAAATGATTTCGGCTTTTTTGCGAATCTCTTTCTCTGCCCACGCATCAAAATCCAGTGAAAGCCGGAGATTCCTGTTTTATACATGCACCTTATATTTTGCAAAACAAAACTCTTTGAAAAAAGGAACGGAAGGGCTGTTCTATTCCAAGAAGTTTACTTTTAAAATGTAGGCAAACAACCGTTCAGTTCATATTTATACTCTTTTTGGATGATGAAAGCAGCAAAATTCAAACGGTGGCTGATATTACATTGACCCATCAAACTGCGTCCAAATGTACATTCACCTCAGATCTCACCCAACTTTTGAATTAAGCTTTGTTTACCCAGATGAAATGGAATTCAGGAAAATCCAATAAACTGAATTGGATTTACTTGAAATTATTCCGTGAATGGGAAATTGGAAGCCCGAATCTAATCATTCTCAGAGTTTTAGCATGCCAACTGCCAACGTCAGAAATGCGTGAATATTCATAAAAGTAAATCTTTATTTTTCACCACTCTCTTTCTTCCATTTGTTCATCAATAAATAGTATTGTAATGATATTCGCAATAGTCATTTATAACATCACTGTAAATTTAATAACTACTTACTTAATTATGTTACATAATACATTTATATAACATGTCAAAGAAAATTACAATTAAAAGTTTAACATCTTTTTTCTCTCATATTCCTCGTCCTCTCGCCTTCTCCAATAATAATAATTAATCTAAAAGTATCTCTTTCAATAGTAATAAGTTAACAAGTTTTTTTTACATAATTTATTTTTTAATATTATTTCTTGGAGAGTCAAATATCACTATAAAATGTTTTCTCATCAAATTCAAATCATCATCATCATCATCAATTCCGGTCCATCTGTCTCAGCTTGATGGTAATCATCGTGTTTTATAAACTTATACCCAAATAGTTTCTTGACCACCTACTTGGACTTGCCACGTGGTTGTGTGGGCATACAAAATGTAATTTCAACAATGATGATCAAAACTATAAAAAAAACACCAAACTTTCTACATCACAATCAACCAGTACCAAAAACGTTCATTAGCTTAAAAGCGCACCTTCCAATTTTCCAGAAATCTTTGTCTACTTGTCTCTTCCATATTCATTGTCCCTGTCTTTACTTTTCGATAAGGCTTTAACAAAATGATGCTATCTCAATGGAAATTTTCAGAATAAACAAGAAAACTCAACTCATTATTCTTGGAAATTAGACTAAGATGAAATAGGGAAATATATAAACAGTTATATTAATGTGTGGGTAAAAGTCAAAGTCATTCGTCAGATGAAGTCGATATGTGAAGGGGATTTATTAGCTATTTTTTTGTTTTGTCTATGCAGAAGAGTTCAAATTAGAAGCCAACTCATTTCGTCTGGAATAAAAGTTGTCCCATACGATGATTGCACTGGGAATTCATGAATCATTCACGGAACAGTGAACTTGATCATCACGAATTTTTGATTCGGAGAATGATGATGAGAAGAGAAAAATCGTCTTAAAAGATGAAATGCGTATATTTTGTTATAATGATTAAGGTACTATAATGCCTGTGTGTTGTTCACTCTAAATTCTGTTTACTTTTTAATGTTCTTGTCTCCCCTTCTTCTCTACCTATTTGTGTTTTATTGTAACAACAACAAATATTGTAGTTTGTTCTCTTAAGTAACTCTTAATATTACACATTAGTTATGCTCTACACATAACACATTGTATTCTAAAACCATCATCTCAACGTCATGATCATCAGCACCAACATGGGGTTTTGTGCGGTTGAAAAAGTTGACGACAAGGGTGAAGGTATAATAAGTATACATAATAATATAATAATAATATAGATATAATTTATGCTTGTGTAATATTGTATCTACTTTCTTTTTTTCTTCATTACTAAAATAGTCTACACTTGACACTTTGAAACAGGTTAAGTAGGTATATGTGACTAAATAATTACACACAAAATGTAGTAGTAGTAGTATATATACCCGGGTTAGAACTTTCCATTCAACTCACACGCTCTCAATCACAAACGATCTTTTGAAACACGAAACCTGAATATTATTTCTACTAGTTTTTTTCTTTAATACACGCATGTCTCTATGTTTTTTTTGATGAGGTACATATTTATAAAGGTACACGCAATCATGTTTATATAAGTTTAAGGTTTATACTTTTAGAACATCACATATCATATCATCCCAGAGAATCTTCAACAAAATTCCAAGAAATGTTATATATACATATTGTAACATGTCAATAACCATATTTACTTTCACTTTTATGTATGTACAGAAAATGATCAAAAAAGCTTTTCAGCAACTTTCATTTATGAAACACGCTCTTCCAGAGAGATTGACAGTCTGTCAAATATATATATATATGTATGTATATTATTCATAAAACTCATAAACTCATTCATCCATTTTCTTTTTTGAAGGAACGAACGAACCATTGTACGCTACGGACTTTCTATTACGAACAATAATTTCTAATTTACCGTAGTATCTACACAATTTAAATTTCAGTGTTTTTTTAAATGTATACAATTCTCACGCTCGCGCATATACACATAAAAATCCATTCCTACCATCTTATGTGCTACCAACAAGAATGGATATAATCAAGTTAATTTATTTGTATGTTATGATTATTATTTTTAAGTAAATGCAAAAGATTTTTGGTTTTCTCGGAAAATTTTAAAACCCGAATCGACTCGTTGCGACAAGACCGGAACTAAAAGAGAGCTTGTATATAATGTATAGGTATCATATAAAAACCATTTTTGCTTTTAGTATGTTAGTTCAACATTTTGTTAACCTTCCAGGAAACTTGGGCAAGTGATGACGTTGTATTCGAAGAGGAGTGAGACCCCAAGGAAGATAAAGTACAAGATGAACATGACAAGTCCCAGTCCTTTGTTCATTTTCCAGCCGAAAAGCATAATACTTAGGACAACAAAGCACAGCATCCCTAGAAAAAAGTCACACGCACACAACAAGACATATCGCATTAGTTTCCATCATCAGTCTGGCAGCCGATTGTAATGTGGAGCACATTGTACAATGAATTGATTGTCAGTTAATATCATATTGTGTTGTTACCGAAGAGAATGGAGATGCTGCAAAGCATTCCCTTGGCAGATACTTCGACAGGCTCCCCTTTGATAAGCCCGTAGAGGAGCCACGGTACGGGAAGACCCACGCAAACATCAAAAATGTTTGAGCCAACGGAAGACGAGACAGCCATGTCCCCAAGCCCTTTCCGGGCTACGATAACACTTGTTATCAAGTCAGGAATTGAGGTTCCTGCTGCGAGAAACGTCAGTCCCATGATCTACGGAACAAAGGAAGCCAAAATATTTGATTATATGAGATACGCGTGTATTATTATTGTTACATTATGTTTCATCTTTTTTCTCCAATGTTATTTCCGGATACTAAATTATTATAAAGGAGAATGGATGGGCGTATTAAGGTTTTGGCTGCAAAAAGAAGGCAAAAAATGAGATGATGAACCCCTAAAATTGACTTTTGCGTGCAGAATAAAAACTAAATTGATGATGTGACGTCATCCTGCTTTAAAAGTACTTATAATTTATGCCCCAAAAAGAAGAGAAAAGGAAATGGGCGAATATTGCCTGAAGGTCATCTAAAAGTAAATATATGCCACACATTTCAAGAGAAAATTGTACTTTCTCTCTATTCCATGTCATGTTTTTATGGTGAAGGGAAAACTAGTCCAGAAATTATATTTTGGAAAAGATGATGGATCACCCCGACATGCAACGCTCCATTTTACCTTGGAAAAATTACTTTTCTGACTTTTCCCACATGTACAAACGAACTATGCATATTACTCCCCATTTATGCATACACTTTAAGGAAAATGTCAAAAAGGAAAGAGGAAAGGTGACTATTAACACCGACTTCCTTTGAATAGAACATGGAACTGACTGACTGGAATGGCCATTAGTAGTATATACCTTTTCTTTCTTCTTATTGCTGGCAAAAGTGCAAATGTCTAGAGAAAAGGCACTGACTTTCTCTCGATGCATGCATGCGTTAGTAGATTGCTGTCATTATCACAGCAAAGCATAATTATTATTACCCGTGTATTACCACCTTCATTTTAGTGCCTAGTACAGAATATAGCCAGAGGTGAAAAACACCCATTATGTTTAATATATGCATACAGTACTATCACTTATCGACAGCCATGGCCAACTCTGAGCTTCTTCCCTTTTACATGTATATTTTTGCAGTGCCACATCATCATAATTTTTTTCTCCTTTTCCTTGCAAAGCAAAAAACCTTGAAAGTTGATAAAGTGACAGCTACAACCGCTGCAAAATCCATATTTTACCGGTCCCACTCTCCCTGACTGACTGACCGGAACGCGATGACTATATAAAGCTGGAATATTTCACGTGATAATCTTTTTGATAGTACGAAAAATGGTCAAAATTGGGCTACCAACTTTTAATGCCGCATAAAAACATACTATATAGCAAATGACCTACTTTCATGTTATTGCGGTCAACTTTATATTTCACTCTAAAACAACAGCGGATGATATTTTAAAGAGAGATCTGCTGACGAAGCCTTTCTGCAACTGGGTTTGATTAGACATTACTACATCACAATCTGATGAACCGTGTCATTTGTTCCAAGCCCAAAAGTGCTAATACAATAAGAAGGATGCCGAAATGGCCGTCTCTTGCAGCCGACATTATTTGTGCTGTTAATGGTAATGGAGATCCAGATATTACTTCCTTTTTCCTTCCCCAACTCCAACAACCATGATGTAGTCTCTAACGACAGGCTCTCACAATGAGAGCAACCTTATTCCGTCAGTATTTGCTTTCTCTCATGGAAAACAATGGAAAGCTAGAGTTTTCTCTTCTTTTTTTCAGAGCCCAAGAATGTCTGCTAATTTCACTCTTGTTATTCCATCTCTCCTCTCGCATTTTTTTGTTGACACAAGACGAAAAGGGAATTGTACTCATTTTTCCGACTTTATAGAGATACACATTATATTTAGCAAACAGTTATTTGTTGTGGCTCTAAGGCATTTTTCCAATTCCTTCACAGATGAGACCACGCAAGCACGAGCAGGGATATTGCTCCGATGCTATTTCTCATAGCAAGTCAAATGGAATAAATGTAATTCATTCTCTCTTTTTGTTATTGTTACTTGTTTTCCTCCTTTATTTAGGGTAGAAAAATACAGAAAATGTACACTGTGATGATGCCATACGTGATTGCGTTATGCACGGTGGTGGTAGTTGAGTGGCCATGTGTGTTCTCTCCTTCCTTTCCCAGATGAATCACTACATACACATATTACCTTAGTCAGCAATCCTCACTCTCTCTCTCTTTTTACTATCTCAAAGTGGTCTCTTTTTTATAGAAGAAATAGTATAAAAAATACCCTGATCGTAATGAAATTTACTGACTACATGGAGGAGGATGAGGACGAGACAACGACGATGAGTCGGCATGAAGGAACCAGTTTTTGTTTTCCAACTTTTTTTTCTTCCTCCATCAGCCCTGTCTTTCTAAGTTGTATCCAACGGACATAAAGTACTAGTTAGTGCTCTATCGTTAACATTACAAATACACATTCATTCCAAAACAACAAAAAATGGGAAGTAGGCACTCCTAAAACATAGAAATATTTCGACAAGAATGGGCTGAAGAGAAAAAAGAACGGAGGAGAAAAAGAAAGTCAAGCAAACTTTTTCAATTTGGCACATTCATGCATCCAAAGCTTCTTATATGATTATTTGAGTGAGCCTATTAAAATAGCAGTTACTCGTACGTTCATTACACTCCTCTCTCTTCATTTTTGTCGTTTCGTGAATAGTCTACACATTTTCTATATATGGAGATATATTTTTCTTGGCTCCACATGAAGAAAAAATTTTTGGCATGCTTTTTTCATGAAGACGAGAGAAAAAACTTTTGCTTCTTCACGTTTCTCTCCTCTCTTGTCTTTTCTTATTGGAGTAGTTCATGCATCGCTGTTCTTCAGCAAGTCGATACATTAAAATGACAAGTGATCTCAGAAGAGAAAGCGAGAGACTTTGAGAAATTGAGAAGCTGTATCCATTTCATCCTCTTCATGTATTCCTCCTCACACACCTCTTCACATCACTTGCTATAATGATACTCTTATATGGCGGTTCTTTAAATTAGGGAAATCTGGGTAGAAAATTGTTTTTGAAAACTATGTGAATTATGCCCATTTTAGTAAAAAAGAAACTCATCGCCATTTTCTTTTCTGTGAGCAGAAAAAATTCCCCTTGCAAAAGAAAAAAAGTACTTTCTCCACATTTTCTCATATTATTTTCTTCAACTACTCGACCCAATCCTCGTCGTCTTGCTTTGGCAAAAAAATGAGCTCAGAATAATATAAGAGGCGGCCAAAATTTGATAGTTTTCGTAGTGATATATACGCATAAACTTTCTCAAAGAAAGAAGATGGACTCTCAACGTAAAAAGAAAGTCGGACGAGAAGAAAAAATGTGATTATCGAGATATACACGTATGTGCTACATATCTTCTTAAAGAGCTTTCAGATCGCTAAATATGTACGGTATATCAGGATCAATGAATAAAATTTAAGATTCTCTTTCTCCTGCTGGTTCCCCTCCAGCACATTGTTGGAAAGAAGAAAGAGACCATTCTGTTCTCGCGAAAAAAGAAAGAACTGAGCAATGAAAAATTGGCAATCGGACGTGAGAAATTTTTCTTTCTTTTCTTTCTTTCTCCGTTTTCTAGAGGCCAGTCAAGTTGACCTCACTTTTCTTCTCCTCCTAACTTGTTTGAAAGTGGATCTGCTAACGACCCTACTTAATTAATCATGTTTTCTCTTTCTTCCCCTTTCCAATTCTGCCAAAAGGGGAGCTGATAAAAAGTAGAATAACAATAAAAAGATAATGTGATAAAGAAAGAAAGGGACGGCAAAACTCCGGCATTGTTCCAAAAAAGAAAAGCTTTAATTATATTCCTAGTTAGTTTTTTTATTCAGTGCTTAGAAATCAGTTCGCCTTGCAAATTTTCTATCTCGCTCACACGTTGTTTTGTAATTGCAGAAGCTAAATGTACCTCGAAAGTTTCAAGTCGAAAGTTAGATGGGTGTGTAATTTGTTATAATATGACTGTCTTGATTCAATAAACTTCATATTGTTATGGCTTGTTATGTCAATGTGGAGACAGGCTAGGAGTTTTCTTAATGTGCCCATCGATAGAAGGAACACGGGGCAGTCTGCCTACCTACTTATGTATTACTGAAGGTGTTCTTGATACAATCACCATTTTTATCAGGGCCACTGCACCCTTGACTTTCACATGACCGACTAATACATTCCAAGTCGCATTCCATAAAATAAATCAAGCGCACCACGAGAAGCACTACCTACTGACGAATTATACCTAATTATAATGCTTGGAACGCAGATTTTCTATTAGCATCAAAACTGATGCGTAGAATGAAACAAAGTTTGAATCTGAATTGAGAAGAAAAACGAAGTAAAACTATCCGGATAGAAATCAATTGAAAATAAAAATTTTTGTTGTTGTTCCTTTCATCCATCATGTTTCCTTCCCTGCTTTGTTTGATCACTTCCGAAATCCAGTAAAAAGATTGGAAAAAGGCAACATTATATGGATTAGTATCTCACATCTTTCTTTTCGTAATAGTAACACACACGCACACAGACCTCCATCTTTTAGGTGTGTTTGTGTGTGTGCAAAAACGGGGGAAATGTGGGGCATGGTTTCTTGAATACGTATCAGGCACCACCAGGCCAACCGACCGATTGTGTGTGAGTGTGAATAAAAGAACTCACACGTACATGCAAACAGTTCCGTCCGCTCTTCATTTTTTGGAATCAAGCTGAGCGGAACAACCTTCTTTGAAGGGAAAGAACACGTTCACTCACAACGGATTTTTGTGGATCCCTTATATTTCTCCTATCTGGCTACCACCTTCATTTTTATTCTCATGCTTGAAGAAAAGCAGCCCACGTTTTTGGCCTTGTGTACTCATTTCTACGCTGCCTTATTTCTCCTCTATAAAGAAAATTGGTGAATAGCAGCAACTTCCTTTCTACTAAGCATATTTCATACAGTTTTCCAACCAGCTCAGCCACAGTCGTGCTTCCCATAATATTTCACGACTTTCTCCATGCAGCTTTTGTATCTTTGCGATTTCCATCAGAGTTGAGACTCCGTATTACACAATTGCATTTATTTCGCTGTGATAGGCTACAATGAAAGCGTTCTCTTTGAGACGACATTATTATTATCGGTCAAAGGTCACGGTGTAGGAAAACGTGAGAAGGTTGTAAAGCAGAAAAGGGGTGAATGCTTTGTAAATATTATCTTCTTATTGTCTCTTATTCCACCCAATGCGGAAGTTACAGAATGGAGAAACACTTGAACAGAAGCTAATTAGTTCCCCTTTCCTCTTCAAGAACTAGGAATAAAAATTTATGACGCTGTAAAGAGAAACGATTGAAACATCGATATGGAGAAAGGCAGCAACCATAAAACCGGAATTCAAATGAAATGGTTTCGAAGGATGAATAATCCATAACGAACTTCAAACGCTCCTTATTCTACTAATATACACTCCGATTCAACGGTGGTGACGATAGGAGAAAGGAAATAAGCATGTCATATTCATAATAACTTGGTACCTATAGCTTTTTTTTACAGGGAATGGTGCTCCACAAGCTCATGCATGAAAGAGGAAAGGGGGTCACTCAACTTGACTGATTTCTTGAGTCACGCAATATCACAATAATTTTTTCGCAATGTTTATATATTCATATGCATTGAAACCTTTCACTCTACTAGTTTCTAATCCTAGTTTTACAAATCATAAACGGCACACGTATATGAATTGCATACACATTTTATCGTAATTGGGAAAAAACGCCATCATGTTCAGCAATAATGATGATGATGATGAGAATTGAATGTTATGGTTTGTATATGATGGTGTTCAGCTCAATAAAAAGCAGAGGACTGCTCCAGCCCCACATATGTGTGTATAGATTGTTGCTACTTTGTTTTTATTCTCTGTCATAAAGCGCAGTCATGCAAAAGTAGGGATAAAATATCTTTGCAGGAGGGCGATGATGTGAGTTTTGTAAATTTATAGGCGTGTAGAATATAGGTATGTAAATCATGATACATGATATTTGAGTCGATGAATTACTGACTTTTATTGATTTCTCATCTATCACACCTAGCTCTTTTGTTAGCGATTTTGGTGAAGGTGGAATGGAATACTAGGAATTTCTAGTTTTTTTGGCACTTTGTGATATAAATCTTGTGGTGTTCAAGGCCCCCTGAGATTTTCAATGGCATTGCCATCATGTCGTGATGAAGGGGAGCTATACACGCTAAAACTAGATATACCTTATTATATGGAAATGGAGCCCATTTGCAAATTACCTACGAAATAATAATAGTAGGAGTAAAAATGCTAATTGCAGGTAGACTGGACAAACTGCATGACTCGTACTCTTCAACTAAATGAAGGGCTGATTGTGAGCTGAAGTTACATTAGCATACTTATCTGCATACAACATCCGATTGAGTTGAAAGTTTCCGTTTGAAAGGTGGAACCACCTACGGACTTCATATCACGTATTTACATATCTACATACGCGTGACTTTGTCCTCGACCTCCCTCCAACATTTTCACTTATTTCCATGAAAATTAGCTAGAGATCAAGGCCCAGATCACGCTGATCCATATTATTAACGACTGTTTTGCAAACTATCTTTTCAAATGAAATCCTGTCAATATATATGTAACCAAAACCTTTCATGTCCTCTTTCGCATGAGCGTGCCCGACATGACAATATGGATGTAAAAGTTGTAAAAAAAATAGCCATTCCATGTCAGATCATCACATCATGTTTCCGTGTTTCATTTTGTGTGCAGCGTCAAGGCTTCCATTTCATTTCATCATTTTGCCATCGTCATTAAAAGGTATCATCATTGATCAACGACACAACCAACTATTTTCCTCCTTAGATTATTATATGGGAGAGTGTAATAACAAGAGAGAGAGAGAGGGAAAAAAAGAGTGGGCTTAATGGGCTGGCAAAATGAATGCTCCCTCTTGCTTCATGCTCCCTATTCGCCAATTACATGACGTAAAAAGTTGGAGGGATATGGCATATCATGTGTTTATACGCCACACACAATGCTCCTCAAAGATTCCAACAATGGTAGTAATAATACAAGGGAAGCAAAAAGCCATTCAAAAAGTGATAGCTGTGTAATATGTAACACGAGGTGGAGGGCGAGTAAAAAGGCTTTTAAAAAGTTATTTTTCTCTGAACACTAATAAGTTTTTACAGCTTCATTCCTCACCATCCTTTTATTTGAAAGCCATACTCTTCAACAGTGCAAAATAATATCATATCAGTTTAAACCTATAATATATTACCTAGAGAGCATTTTTTGAAACATAATTTCAACAAGGTACGAAAGTGATACACGATGAGACGTACTTTGGCATCCGCTCGTCCACTGCATTGAATTTCATTCAATTTCTTGGACAAATACCACACAATGACATGCTACTAGAAAAATATGTACCTAATTGAACTTTTCCCAAAGAGAGAGAGCGAGTCCGAAATTTTACCTTTCTCTCTCATGTTTCACAAAAGAGCGTGTAACAAAGAGGAACAAACTTTTATGAGCACGTTTCCAACATAACTATCAATAAAATCACACATATGGATTCCCATAAAAAGGCACAACTACGTGATGCCATACACATCATATATGTATGTACTTATGTGTGCCATTTCACTTTGAAAATGAAAAGAGAGACGAAGAACATGAAAATAAACTTATCAACAAAATACATTAGTTTTTATATCTCGCATATGGTCACTACCTAACATTCAGTTTAACTACATATTTGCATTGCCAATCTTTTCCAGCCATGCTGATATGTGTTACTGTTCAACTTTTTACACATCCATATTTATAGGGTTGAGAGGATTTGATATTTTATGGAAACCTTGTTCCCGTTTTCAGTCAGCGAACATGAAAAGGAGAAAGAATGAAAGAAAAGAGCAGACAGCGGTCTGTGTGGGATTATACTATAATATATAGTAGTCCAACCGTTCACTACTATTTGCATGGTTGTGTATGTGTATACACAGCTAGAATCCTTGAATCAAATATGCATCACATGATGACAAGAGGGCAACAACAAGTTAAGCAAGTATTTATAAAGACGGAGAGAGATAATATCATCATCTTCAGCCTACTCTACTACTTTTCCATGCAAGTCGTCATCATAGTCATCATGAGAGAGAAAGGAACCAATGTATATGAGTGTAATAATATGCAAACTTGCTATCTCTCTTCACATGACATAATGAGCAAAGGGTGAGTGGAATTTGAAGAGAAAGTAGGATGAGGATGAAAAGCTAGTACATGGCCACTTTTCTAAGCCACAAAGCCCACTTATTTACTTTTCTCCGATGCTTATTCATAATGCAGTAAAGTCCTCCAGTTTGCTAGTACTTTCTTTTCTTTCTCTTCCGTGAACACATTTCACTCACAACCAACATCGTCTTATCATAATTTATTTAAGAGGATTTTTTTCTTCCTCTACTAACAAGAACAACCACAAGACTGCATAAGACTGCACAGTAACAGCAGCAGCCTTTGTGCATATGGGAAATAAAAATGTCGAAATGTGGAATATCATCAACAAGATATGGTCTCTTCAGAGACTTTATACATATTTATATAATGCCTGTTTTTTGAAACATAAAAAGTGGTCGTGGGATGGCATTATGGGCTGGTTTAGAAAAAAGAAACATAAAAATTCCTTTTGTAGGCACAATAGCTCAGCTATATGTGGTTACAAGACACGTAAAATATGTCAGTGTTCCATGCTCGTCGTTTTGCATAAATAATTCAAGAGGATAAAACTTGTTTTTTCGTTTTTGACAACTTGATATCACTTCATTTTTTAAAGGTGGTAAGAATAAAGAGTCCCCTTTAAAATAATGATAATCCTACTTCTTAAAGGAGATACAAGATTGCCAAAAAAAATTGTCATTTTGGGATTTTGGAGGATTGGAGAGGAATTTTTTGTTATGTAATATCACAAAGGAGTGGATATAAGTAAATGTTATTTTTGGGGGTATTGTTTAAGTTAAATAATAATTGTTTTTAGGTTGTTACCTCAGGAGCAATGCCGAAAGTTTCACCGGTTCGGTCAGCCCACCAGACCATGAAATAGGAGAATACCGCGATCCAGAGGATGGAGCCAAGGAAGCCCCAAGCGAAAAACTTTTTCCCCCTGGGAGTCCTCGTATCAGGGAGTGTCAGGTAAAGTAAGATCATGATGGGAAATAACAACACGTAACTACACTGCTTCTTACAGTCTCCTTTTGGCCATGAAATATCCAGCGGCTCGTGACCTTCTTCTGCCGCCTCATGAAGGGCTGCCAGCTCCTGTTTTCCAGTTCAACAAAAATAGAAAATAGCGTTAGTTATACAAATACAATCCCATTCATATTTCATTTGCAATTTACGAACCCATTCATTTTCAACCTTGTAAAATTGTGTGCTCTCTCTATATTTTCTTCAAAGTTACGAGGAGCAATATACTTTTTAATGGAAAGCGCATCAATCATTTTTAATTGCACTATTTCGTGATAAATGTCAAGCCCATTTTAATGAGCTAGGATTATTATGTCATTTGGTTTTACAACATGCAACATTACAAATGAACACTGTCAAACTCTAAAACTATATAGCCACCCACACATAAATTCCGTACGCAAAATTGTTTTCCTCAACACCACTGCAGAAATGGGTTTGCAATATTTTTTTTATTCCAGCGGAAAACCCCCGTCACCCGTTGAGATTTTCATTTTACAGCACCCATCTTCTTCTTCTTCTACAGAATGAGTACTCTTTTCATTGCCATTTGTGATTAGGTATATGAATCCCTTTCGGCACTCATGCAAAAACAAAAGTTTTAAAAAAGAGCCTTGAATCATGCAATAAGTATTCCACACGTCATGCAAAACTAAGAATATGGGAGCAATTAAAAGGGAAGGGAAAAGGTTTCCTACGTCCATTCCAAACTATACTTACTCCTTTCCCGAGCTCTCCTCCCATTCCATCAACATTCAATCAGGAACGCTAAGCCTTTTTATTGCAGCCTAAGACTTTCGTTTGGAACAGAAGTAAAAGTGTAACTTTGTATTTTATTCTTGAAGCTCTAGTGGAGTCGAAGAAGTCGATGAATTTTGGCCATCTGCCTTTGGCTCTTGGCTGTAATCCCACATATTTTTATAGTTTCCACTTTCCACTATCATTTTCATGCTCTGTTTAACAATTTTTGCCATTTTCTTTTCTTTTTTTTACTTCATCGTTGGTTGGTTGGACGCTCTCGGTTCGGTTAAAGAAAATGGCTAGTGTTTGCGTCGAGAGATGCGGTGTATGGTAGACCAACACACAAAAGCTTTGTGTGTGTATCTCACTCTGTGTTTGTACCGCCTAATTTATTGTTATTGATTTCTTATTGCTTCCCCTCCGCCTTTCTTAATGCCACGAACATTTCTTGTACGCTCCAAGGCCGACCATCACATTAGTCAAAAGAAGGAATGCAATAATGCACACATTAAAAATGACTATTACATTCTGACGACTTTTTCCCTTTTTTACTCACATAATACGGGCATTGCAGCTGCTAATATAACTACCCAAATTCCTTTCAGGATTACCAGTCTGTTCTCCTGTCGAGAGCTTTCTTTGAAAATGCCTGGCGCAACATTGAACATATAAAGAGTGATGGGATTGGCAACAAAAA
This sequence comes from Orchesella cincta, assembly GCA_001718145.1. Classification (NCBI taxonomy): domain Eukaryota; kingdom Metazoa; phylum Arthropoda; class Collembola; order Entomobryomorpha; family Orchesellidae; genus Orchesella; species Orchesella cincta. Next base: position 18,660 of record LJIJ01000939.1, read on the forward strand.
TTCAAAAACTGCTATCCTAAAAGCGCTCAACAACTACTGCATAAACTGAGTATGTAGATCAGAGATAAAATACATTATGAAATCGCCCAGAAACAGCTCATTTCAAGTATGAAGAAATTGGCAGTTGCTACTGACTAATGTATACCTATTACAGCTTAATTCATTAAAAGTAACGGCTCAGACGGACAGACGATCAATGTTGTAAGGCTACCCAAATTACTTCTGACTGCGGAGTGGAATGCTACACAACACAAAACAGGATATCATTATGATTTTGGTAGAGCGCGGCATTTCTCCAGACTGAGGAAAAAGAAGCATATAGCTCATTAATCATGTAGATAGCCGTCATTTCGGTCCCCATCTTAAAGCATGCTTTATACACATGCTTTTTAAAGGACGGAAGAAAGCAGGATATGAACAGCGAACCAAACATAATGTAACCTAAACATACGTTCTGCGAAAAGCGACTTTCCACAAAATGCGAATATTCATCATTCGCAGGTTGCAGCAACCGGGAGATGGTGACTAAAGTCAGGGTTGGGGAGATGGATGGAACATGGTGAACAATGGAATCAAAATATGCGAGTGACGGACGTGGGGTGGGATTAAGTAATCCTAAGCACGCACGCACCTTTCACTCACTGCCATCGAACCATTAAAAAGAAAAAGCCTAATGTGAATATAGCGAATTGAAATTTTCCTGTCTCGATTTAAAAACAAGCTTACTATTATTATAACTTAAGGTCAACGAGAGTGTGGAGTATAGCAGAGGGAATTTTGCATACGGAAACGTGTGTGTGCAAGTTTTGCAGAAAGCAATGAATATGTGACCCTGAGAAATTGTGGGTCATTATGTGCATAAATACAATATGAGTCATTAACGCCTTTGGAGAGAAGGAGAATTTTCTTTTATGCTATAGTGTGGATAGGTACTAAAGAGTCTGCCGGCTTGACATGAAAAAATAGGAGTTCTAATCGTGTTCCATGCATTTTTCATGCGATAACACACCATAAGTATGAAGTAGGCTGGGCTGAGAGTCTGTGTTCAAACTACAACCCGAAATCAATACTTTTTGACCATTATGTCACAAAGAGCCGAAACCAAACTGTGAAGACAAATGAAAGAATTCCTTTTTGTGCTATTCAAAACTGTTTTGAATGCAGAACAGAACATTTGGCTTCTCCACATTGAATGGGAATGTGGAGTAGTCATTTTATTGAAAAATGAAGTACCATTTGTCAGACAGGTTCTACGTATAAATCTTTTTCCCAACCTTCAACTGTAAATTACACGACCTTGTCTGAAAACCTTTGCTTGATTTCATTTTACATAATTAGGCAGCATACAAAATGAGATTACTAATTGGTCATGTTTTATGGGGCTGACTGAGAAATGAAAATAACCTGAGCGGTCGGTGCATCTCCGTTAGCCTGGTCTTCGATGTCAGCGGAAGTGAGAGGGGCATCGGAAGGCTGAACAGAGGGAGGTACTTGTGGTGGCGAGACAGGTTTCGAACGACTGTTGTTTGTAACTGTCGTGTCAGCTTCCGTCTTGGCAGCGTCGAGAAGCGCCTTGAGAGACGCTATTGCATGCAACTGAGTAGCTTTCTCGTCCACACGCCCTGGATAAGAATAAGAAAAATTGTACATCAAAAACTAATGCCATAAAATCAATACAGCCTTCTCAGACTTGTCAGTTGTATTATCAACCTTCTCAATTCTTTAGCGAATCATTCATCTTTCAAAGTGATGTCGAGTTATTGTGACGAGACGATTTGACATTACCATGTACATATGTTATTACATTACAAGGATCATTTACTTAAATGCCAGCTTGTCGATCGTTGTTGCTGTTATTTTCTGTAGTTTCACTCGACAGCATAAAAAGTCAACCCGTTTCTTTCCCAAGTTGTGTTTTCACGATGCTATTTGCTCACTGATGCAACACTCAGGAATTGCGCTCCGGAGAATTGTCAAAAGACATTATTGAACAAGCGACTTTTCTTTTAACCGAGAATATGTGACATAAAATGGCAAAAACGAAGTTTTGTGTTTGATGGAAACTGCTTGCTGTTGATGCATCATATATAAAGCAAGTCGTTAATAAATTTTGATGTTGTTTTTTCGTACCAGCTTAGTGTAAAAGTCGAAAGGAAGTGTAAAAGGAACAGAGTTCTATTTGAGAAAAAGTTGCTTTCATCCTTTTTAAGGTGGTATCACCAAAACCACTATACTCGCGTCTCTGCTGCAAGAGTTAAAATGTCATTGGCAGAGAAAGTAGTAGTAGCTGCTGCTGCACACATGAGTTATAACATAATGTCAGTGGGACAAAAGAGTTGGCTATATAACTACTACTAACATTGTTGTTACAAGGAGCCAAAGTGGCCAGGCCAACCTAAGTCTTTGCTCGTTTCCTACTTTTTTTGTAGTCTCATATATGAGCTCCATTCCCCTACAATTTTAATAGGAGTGACAGTGCAGCTGCTGTGCGCCGGAGAGTGTGGTGTGAGTTATGTACATCTAGATGTATACATCTTATTGTGTGTGGAGAGAGAGTAAAATGGACCCAATGGGCACGAACGACAATGTCGTTTTTAAGATGTCCATGTCCCTGGAAGAACCCTAATATTATGTTATGCGATCAAGGACACTTATAATATGCTTTGGGCATGTATTAAAAACGGGAGAAGAGAGTCGTGTACTCCTAAAATATCTTACTGTATTACATGATACGACCATTACGACACGGTGCTGGTCGAGAGACGTGGACGGAAGCAAACGTGCAAAAAAATTGTATGAACATGCACATGTTTTCACAAGCTATCATCTTTACAACACAACGGAAAGTTTCTTTTTTATAATTCAGCACGCTGCTCCTGTCGTTTCTCCCTTTCCCAACATTATCGGAAGTTGGATGGATATGCCAATGCCAACTAGAATGGATCTTTTTGAGATCTCTTCATTTTTTGATATCTCAATAAATGGAGAGAAAAGTGGGATTCTCAGTTGCCCAGTATAATATGTCGTTGTTCTCATATTTCGCATCATTATTATCATCACCAACCAGCTAGAAAGTGAAGTGGGATGGAATAGAATATAGAAGGTCCGGTAATGTATATGCTCATCTTCTTAAATGTTACTATTCACAGTCACCATTCGTCAGTGTGTAACCTTTTAATGTAGCAGTATATATATGTGGAAGAGTTGGCCAATTGGTATAAAGTGAATCTATCACACTCCACTTCCTTCTTGCTGACCAAAGTAAAAAGGGCCCATCTGCAGTGCAGTTGTTTCAGGGAGCTAAATTTGACTGGAAAAGTTCTATTTTTTCCTCTTCCAACACTAAATAAATGTTAGGTAAGAGCCAGAGAGCTTTTTCGCGAAAAAAAAAGTATGGAGAAATTTTTTATGCATCAACTTTTTCTTCTCCCTTTTTGTACGTACGTAGTTTCTGTTCCCCGTTCTGATTATTCCTTCCAGTGCGCTGCACCACCGTTTCTTATCTATGGCTCCTTTTACTATCTGATGGGCTACGTGGCTTGATATCTATTTAGAGATATCCTTTTTGTCGAATGAGCTCTTGCGATTTGTTACTGACAAAAAAACACGAGGCTGAGTCGAGCTCTTTTACTTGAGCTGGACTCGAACGGAGGAGAAACCAACTGCTGCCCTTTTTATTACCAAAAAGATGCATCCGGGTGTAGTACATACACGTCTGCAATATTTCTTCGGATACTTTCCTGTCATTTCAGATTTCTTTCTCCATAAGAAAAATATAGCTTTTAATGGCACACACACACTGAATGCAGTCTCGAGCTAAGTGTGTGTATTTATTGCAGAACAAAAAGTTCACTCCACAAATATTATTTTCTCTGTGATATTATACATATTATGGCAGATGCGCTTTCCTGCCAAAAACTTTCTCCTAGTTTCGTCCTGTTACTATCCATGTTTGTGAAGAAAAATTTCATTAAAACTTTCTCCTTGAAAAACACCCATTTTCTCTTGTTTTTAAAGGGGAAGGTCATCCATTATAAAATATTGCTTAAAACACAAAAAAAAGTTCAAAGGAAAGGGTTGGGCACGTGAAAGAGCGGCTTTTCTTTTTCAAGGATCTTTCATTTCATAATAATAGCTGCGTTTTCAAAAATCGATCACGAACATTGTTGTACCTGATTATTGAATAAGAGGAGAGAATAAGTGCATCCCTTGAAAGAGAGTAGAAATTGGGGCACTCACCATCATGAAGTGGATCAATAGACTGGATCATGAGTTGCAATAGTCCATGTCGAAACTTGCTTCCTGAGTGGAGCATCGGAATGGAGTTTCGTCTGCCTTGAGCGCTCAGAGGAGGTTTCAACGTGGCACTTCCTCGACTCGATTGATTTCCTGAGACCGTCTGCACACTTGTTTGACTACTCGACGCCCCATTATTGACACTCTTCTGTCCCGTAACAGTCACATACACACACAAAATACACAAAAGAAACCATCATCAGTCAATTGTGCTCATTATCATTAAAAAACCAAGCGTTGAGAGCAATCAAAAGAGGGAAGCTATCTAAAAAACAAAGAAAATGTACACACACTTGAGCAACCAAGTGATTACTCAAGAATAAAAAAGCAAAGAGAGATGGTGATGCATACAAAGAAGGCATGAGTGGAGAAAGAACAAGACAAAAAATTTGCTCAATTATATAATAGATAGAAAGGATGGAAAGCAAAGCACAAAATGATCCAGGTCGGCGATTGACATTCGATGGAATGGATTCTCCGCTCGGTTGAATCCATCAGTGTCGGTTCGTCATCTCTCTTTGCAGGAGATCGCTAGGGACTTTCTCTCCCATCTTCCCTCGCTGAACAGGATGCGATGATGTTGATGAATTAATTTAGCAGGTCAAAGGTATTGGGAACGAAGGCGAAGACACATACTATGTGGATCCATTGGAATTTTAGATGGAAAACGAAAGGGATATTATTATGTAGGTACAACAACATGTATAGGAACAAGGTTAAAATGCTCTCCATATACATTATTCAGTCGTGACGGGATAAAACGAGACAGGATATTAATTAATTAATTAATCACTGTCGGAAAACTATGTCGATTCGATGCAACAGAGCTGTCAACGTCAACTGTCACCCAAAATATTCCACAACGGAACTACAAGACCATACACAATGCAAATAAATCGGGCAGAATCTCATCGTAGTATTATTATAGCGGAAACGGCAAAAAACTGGAGTCGAATTTCAAGGCTGAAATGTTAATAAGGATAAATAGAAGTTGTGGGAATGTGCCATTCCCACATTTCAGCAATGGAATGAGGATAAGCCTTTGCTAAACATCCCAAGCGCAAAATTTCGGCAAGAATAAGAGCAACATTTCACTACTTTTTTTTTGGTAGACGCATTATAGGATTATAATTCACACACACAGCCAGAGCCTCACTTAATAATTCCATCAAAAGAAATTAAAGGGGTTGAGAGAAGAGAAAATGTTCATTTTCGCTAGACCCAACTGCACGTCACCTCGTGCTTTCTCTCTTCAAACACATTTTGCTGGCTAAGCTAATATAGTCCCCATCCTATATATTTATATCCTAGAACATGATGTCTGATGTGATGTGCTTTAGTGCTAAAACCTTCATCACATCAACATCACTATAAAGAAAAGTGTTTCACTTAAAATATTGTGCTATTCCGTACAAAGTGGTGGCGCTGAGAAGAAATAGTCTTGGAATATTATGCACAAGGAACGAGGGCAAAAAAGGATTCCATTAGCCAAACACGATATATAGACGCCTACACGTCACCCTTTCCGCCTTCTCATCACCACCGTCTTCTTCATATGACTATGACATTGATAGCATTTTATGATGCGAAGCTATTACCAAGACTAGGGCTCTCTGATGCCAAATTTTTTTTGCTCATCGCGTAGTTATCCTGTCTCAAATTCCTTCACTTCTCATCTCCCCCTTCCAGTTGCTTTCAGCCTTTTCTTCATTTTCACATCTCACTTTTCCCATTTGTTCTCTTTGAGATAGTAGGGAATTGCTTCCGCTTAAAGCCTCAACTCTGTAATATCCATTCATACGAGCTGCTCCCATTTTTTCAGATTTTCATCACGGGATAAGATTCCTACTGATGAAGAGGTGAACATGAAACAGTTAACCTTTTTTTTTTAGCTCTTCTGGTACAAACCTACCCATTATCATTATTGGTTTCATCATCATCGTGTGATATACACATATGATGATGACATGGCTCAGCTCAGGTAAAAATGTAAATCTTTGCTTCATTTCCCAAAAGGAATTATATATATTTCTTTTCCTTATACCCTATGCATTCATTGTGGTTGTGTGTTTGTGACTGTTGGTTGGTGAAAGTAAGCAGGAAATTACGAGTCACTTAAAGTAGGTTCAAGATATACCAGACACCTTACGCTAATATATGTCATGATGTGCTGGGCTGATCCCTTTTGTTTCTCTTGTCTCTCGACATACTTTCATCTCAGAAATCTAAACGATGGAGTTATGTGGAAAGCGAGGACTGACGTTGAGTTTAATCTTGTAAATAAAAATGTCGGCGCTGTAAAAAAAGTGGCAACGATGAACAAAGAAAAAAGGTAGCCCAAGGCCATCCGGGATTACAACAAAGATGAAAGGAGAACCAATAAGTACCTTGTGTTTCACTACTCTACTTAAACGCATAAAACACACTCTAGCAACGTCGGGAACTGGCAAAAGGGAAATGAGTTCGTTCTCAGCTGAAATCTGCTCCTTGTTTTGTTTGTTCATATATGGCCACTCGAGTTTCATGGTTTTCTTAGTAGAAAAGAACCACGCATATTATTTATGCACACAAAAAAGAATATTGTGAATGGTTGTCTCAACCTTTTTTTTCTGTATAAAAATGCACAGATGGTATGACATGTTAACCTACACAAACCTGTCATGCCATTTCATGTCTCATCTTTTTCCGTATCTAGTTTGCGGTAAAAAGCAGAGCATCCTTTTATCATGCCCTATGGAAGTTAAAAGCAAAACTTGTCCCCTTTCTCCTTTGCATCGTTTTCGAGAGTGGAGTAATGTGATGTGATGATGTCATTATATTTCTATTCACGAAAACGGAAAGTGAGAGCCACATCAGAGCCAGCTTTTAGCTTCTTGCACACATGAAGAGAAAGCAGAGAGAGAGAAAGAAACGAAATGCTGTACCATTTCGCCATGCTTGTCTTCTCCTTTCCATGAGAAATTGGACAAGTGCAAAAGAATGAGTTTTTCCTCCCATTCTCATCATATGTCCGGGCCCAACAACAACCGAAACGGGAAACCGCAAGCACATACACATAGAGGCTTACAACACAACAAAAGCAGAACAGTTGCAAAATATCTCTTTCATACATATGTATTCTCCCTAAATGTATGCATATTCCCATTTCCATTCGGTACATACATCATACGATATTATGGGAGAGCTCTGCTCTCAACGGTATAAAATTGGAGATGAGTTTTGCCAGAAAAAGAACATATCTCTCTTTTTTTTGTGGATAACCCCTTTTTTTTATTCTAACCACAGTTCACTCTCTTCTCTCGTTATTGGATGGAGAGAAGGAAAAAACTTTTTTAAAGGATTTTTCGTCAGCCCCAGTCAAGTCACTCACTCCCTCACCGGTTTCATCTGGTGTTCCCAAAATGCACATGACAAAACGACAAGTTAAACCCTTTCGAGTACGTGAATGGAAATGAAAGCGATGTTGAAGTTGAAAAGGGTATACAAGAGAAGGAGAAATATATTACGCAAACACTTCAAATATTATTACTATACAAGGAGCAACTCCGTCACGGAGAATCTCTTTTTCTATGGGTCGCATCAGATCTAATTCAAAATGCACAAGTATTTTACTATCTCTCATCATATCTCCCGTCGCTCTGAGTGCATATGACAGTTTTCGTCGCGGATAACGTCCATGCTACGGGGGAAAAAGTGCCCGAAACCCTATTTTTGTTTGAGAAATGGGTGAACATGGAAGGGGTGGAGGTGCGAGGTGATAATGTTTTGCAGAGTTCAAAAGGCAAGTTCTCTGGAATATACACGTATCATCAAGTGTTGACACAACTTTAGCTATTCATTCAATAATTCGGGATAAAACAAAAAGAAGAACTTTCACTTTTACATTTACCACTGCTCGTCAATCATCTGTCCACTTTCAATTCAAATTCGTGTATGATAATGTGATGTGATAATGCACATCACACATGTCTAAATCGGAAACTGAAATGTGATATTATGCTAAAACTTTTTGCGAATTCTGCCAGAAACTGATAAGTGTTTTTCTAGCAGCCCAGAACAACTTTTTATAGTGTTCAATCAAACTATATGAAATCATGACTACTGTTCATGGCCTTGGACTAACGTCGTGAGGTATGCATTTATGTACGCTGCTTGTTACTTCAAGCTTCAATGTCAGACATTTCGGAAATGGAAAAGTTGAGTTGACAAGAAATTCTAGATCAAATTTGACTTTTTCATACGAATACTGAAGCATATATAAAATGATTCTGTTAAAATTATCCAGTTGGCAATTATTGAGCAGAGCAAATCAACAGAATTCGGGAAAAATTCTTCTTTAAAGGAAAACAATGTCTCGGTGTGAGCACCTCAAACAATATGGATAAAGAAGGATTGAAAGTTGTCTTTGCTCAACCAATTCCACCATTTTTAGTTGTTTTTGTTTACACAAAGACATGAAAGCAAGACTATTGAGCCAGAGAAACACAATTGAATAATATTACATGGTTGCAAAGGGATAAACTTTGTCGAGTGTTTCTCAAAATGAAAATACATAAACGAATCAAATTTACAACTGAATGCATTCTGTTATCAACAGGACAGATTTCAAACAGAAACACAAACTCTTCAATACCATTCCTGCATCATGTATTTCGTTTCTTTGTTATATGTAAAATTATGCTGACTCTTTCCAAGATAAAGAAAAATCCATTTAAGTCCTTGCTTTTCTGTTCTGTTCTAGTTTTTTTCCTTTTCCCAAGGCCTTTTGGTGGGGAAACGTGGAGCAAAATGTGGATCGGATGTTGAGGAAGAGAAACTTGGTACATCATCAAATGCATTTCATTCACTCATTCATCCTTTAGCGGAGGGAAGAAGGGATCATGTGTGGATGATGACGACTTAGGACACAAAAGAATAGCCAGTTTTTCTTTTTTCCCGAGAAAAAAAGGCTAACATTTATATAAACTAAGAGCTGGTTTTTACGACTGTAGCTTTCCGTAGCAGTCCTATAAAGAGATGATTCGTCTTGCACAGTCTCCTTCCTCCTCCTCCTCCTCAGTTGGCAAACAACTCACGTCCGTTAAAATTCATTGAAGGAATCTACTCCAAGAGCCATGCCATTACACAAGCAAAAGGGCTCAAACTGAAGACACTCAAAACTGAAAACTAAGGACGGGTGATGTGTGAGGTAGAAGAGTTGCCTACATTTTATACAGACAAGAAACGAATCCCGAAAAAAAATCTCATAAGTTTCCTATTCCCACAATTCCCAATGTATACATATATCCTCCTATGCAATCTCAAATCATGAAGGACGAGAATGTCTGTGTTCCACCGACGGATGTACGTTTCTCTTTTGGAAAAATATTGTTTGTGGTGGTTAACAGTAGAGAAGTAAAAGTAAGACAAGCAAAGAAGTAGGGGAGTAGCGATGGGCTATAAATGGGACATGAACAGAAAGCCAAAATCTGTCTTGCCCTTGTCATCCTGTAAAATGCAATGTTGCCGAAAAACGAAAATGCGGAGGAATGGAGAAACGAGTCCCAGAGGACAACCTTTGTGCCGCTTTTTTTCGCTGAATCCTTTCAACTTATTTTTTCTCTCTGTGAATCATCACCACCACAAAACACCATCATCCACGTTGAGTTTCCAAGAAGAAGACGTAATATTCCTTGTGTACACACACACACAACATGCTATTTTTATGTCACTCTGCAGGAGCAAAATAATGGGAACATGCTTCTGAAAAATGAGCTCATTCACACAAGTTTTTTTATTTATATAATCCATATGTATGGGAGCGGGTGTGGACGTAGGTCCAAAAATCAAGAAAAATCTTGAAAAAAATTTTCACCAATTTTACGCCTGGAATGAACGACTGTAGTTGCTCCATTACATGCAGTTCATCCTAATAGCTTTTTTGTCTGTTCCTCGTGTCCTTCTATGTAGGCCACTCTACTCTCCTACTCCTACAACATGATTTTATCATGCGGCGCAGGGGGCGAAGGACGTTTTTCATGTTTTAACGAAATCACTCATCCACTCCTGCTCTTCTTCTCCCTCCTGTGTACTCTTCGAAAAGAATCAAATGCCAAAACGTACGGTTTTAATTGGCCCAGAAAACAGCCACAAGCCCCACACAGTCCTTTGAACATGAAAGGTCTCTCTCGTTTTCCCTTAGCATTTATTTCACCAGTCAGTTTTGGAGAGCAACCATATCCCACTTGTTTTTCTCAATGTGGCATTGAGCCTCAGAACGACAGGTCGCCCAAAATGTTATCTTTGCAAAAATAATAGACGGAAATGTCAATAAAAAGTATATAGCTGCAAAATGTGCGCTCATACACAATTCATGGTTCACATAGTGTACACATGTAGAAACTAGGTATGCTCACATTATTTTTAAACCTGCAATGAGAATGTCCAAATGCGAAACGAGCGGTCATCCAAAATGTGTCGATGGGTGTTTAATAAATGATGAGTTATTTTGACATGTAATCGGGATCAATAACGGATATTATGGTTTTTTCTTAAAGGGCAAACAAAGTTTTGCAAACCTTTTGGAAAACTATCACCACCTACATATATGCATACCTATTAATACTGAGAGTGAAACGACGTCACTATCATTGTGATGAGGCAATTGAACTGGATCCTTCCAGTTTTGAGATTGTGAGAGGAGCATTTAATGCAAATGGGAATACGTATTACTTTTAGCCTATTTGAGCTAATTGCCTTCTCTTCTCGTTCTCTCTCAAGTTTGTGATGCATGACAGTTTTTTGTTTCACAACAGGGGACCCGTGTCCTTTCCCAGTTTCCTCTCTTGTTCCAAACAAGTTAGTGTATAGAGCTTAGCTTGAGTTGACGTAAATAAAGTGAGCAATGAACGGACGCATAACTAATCTAGAAATGACATGAGAGAATATTGGCTACCTTGGAGTAACATGTGGGGACACCACAATTATATGTAGCATGTTATATCTATTCACGTATCCTTCTCCTCCATTCAAATCCCCCACTGGCTCTCTCTCATTTAAAGCAACAATGATCTCGAGGGCTGGCGACTTACTTACTTAGACTCATCTGCACTTTCTCTCTTGTACCACAACCACTTGACTTGGAGCTCACTTCACTTCCGCTTTCCCCAACAGTTTCCATGTACCTGTCAGATTAAAATAGTTTGGGCAAGCTGAATGAAACCAACAAGGAGAGTGTTTCCCATTCACATGAGAAGGAGAGATTCATTTCTCATCAATCTCTTTCTCGCAAACCCCAACGGTCATGCTTAGTTTCATGTATATGCTATGCAAGACACCGTGACACATGATGAGGATGCGGATAGATAGGCATACATGTATGTCAAGCTCACTTGCTCAACCTCAGCAATTTTCTCAACCTTATTTCAACATTACATACATCATTCACTGTCTAACGTCCATCCGATATATCCGTCTCACAAAATGGAAATCAATATCTTTCACAGTCTTATCTTCAGCTCTTGACAAGAAGAAAGAAAAGGTATATGTATTTCGGCTCGGCGTCATGTCCCAATAATTCTTTGGAAAATGTTGAGAACTGACGGAAGGATTTCCTTTCTTCACTTCATCATCATCATCATCACCCCAAAAAAATTCTTGCTCCCAACTTTTTGTTTCCAGCCATTTGCTATACAGAGTATGGTCGTAAAAGGGAAAAGTTTTAAAACAAGTGTAAAAACATCCCTTCAAAAGATTCACACTAATTGCTCCTGCTGCTGCTCTCCTTTCCTAGTCCTCTTTTACTTTTATCCAAAGGCTCACAAAAATGGTGCACTTCGACTCCCATAAAATATGTAATGAACGAAGAGTGAAAATGACGCTGCATAAAACATTCACGACTTTCACCTTACCTTTTACTACACAATGAAGTGCACTGACTAAATTAGCAGGTAATTTTTTTGAGCATGTTTTACACTCTGGAGTGTGTTACGACGAGGGTACCAAAAGGAATACTATATTTGAGTACTTCAAGGCTACTATAAGCATACCAGGCTTAATGACTGTAATTATCCTTCGTTATTTTTGAAGCGACCTTTGGTAGATTCGGAGGGGCTATTTCCCGTAACGAAAGGAAGGTCGGTCCATGTCCTGAGGGTCGGCATCATTTCCTTAGCAAGCCAAGTTTAGCTTTTGTTGCTCTTGTTTTATTTTAAACGGATCTTCTTTTAAGTCAAGGAGTTGATGAATGAAAAACAAAGGAAATGGGTGGATCGTTATGAAGACTCGCGTGAAGGGAGTTTACTTGGCAAATTTTTATTCCATTTTCTTGGCACTTTTACTGCCTCTCCCTTTGAAGACTTTTTTTACGGCTCATTTCCTACCTCATTTTCTTTTTCGTGCGAAAAACTACAACCATTTTTTTCTTGGAGAGTGGCCAATCAACAATCCGTCCTGTGAACGCTTCGCTGCCCAAAAGTGGAAGTGGATTTGCTCCCCTCCGAAAAAGATTATTACTAGGAACAACTGGTAGTGATTAAGGAAGTCCTGTTGTCAACAGAATGAAAAAAGGTCATATGCCAAAGAGCAGAGAAAACACAACAGTCAAATTACTAATTTAGCACCGTTTGCTTATACGGCCATTAAATTCATATACGAACCCTAAATTTTTTACACTGTAATATATTTCACTCACAAAGAACGGATATCACATGTTCGAACAGAGCATAATAATAATCAGAGAGCATGAAACGGAAGTTGTTTGACGAACGCACGTGTTTCCAGTTTCGATTTTTCTTTCTCTACAAAATATTCTAATATTCTCGCCTTTATCTACCTATGGGGTGTATAAACGTGTATCAGTTTTTCTGGAAAGAAATAATTCAACAGCTCCAGCCCTGTTTTCTTTTCTTCATCATCAATAAAAAATAGAGAGCCGGTTGGATTAGATTGCACAGCAGGCGATATTCATGGGTGTTGCCTTTTATCCACATATATTTTGTAGGTGCGAGTAGGAGAGGAAAACAAGAGACCTTTTGTTGTCCTCTTCTTGCTTTCTGACTTTCTCTACCACTGACATACTTTCATACTTGTTCCATTCCTTCCACCCAACTCCAAAACGGCTTTAGTAGTTTTCAGGGTCTGTTAGTCCACCGGATTTTACGGAGCTTCTCACTCTCTGTCCTCCTTCCCTATTTTCAGGGAATGGGGCAAAGTCAACAATAAAATTGGGACTAGGGTTATATAGAGGGATCGGAAACAAAAACTTTCAAACTGTGGCCCTAGCATGCTACGTCGTGCATGCATGTTCCTTTGTTATTCTTCAAAATATGCCTGCAGCTGACAATGACGATAATGATGATGAGTTATGGTCAATGTTTCCGTGCCAAGTTGGGAAAGGTACCATCATCATCATCATCATCATCCACCTCCTCCTCTTTATATCGACCAGTCAGAGCTAGACCAGACGAGACCACCAAAACGGATTTGACTTGACTCCCAGTTTTTTTAGCAATATAAAAGGCTATAACTCAACAACAGCAATCCAACTATTTGATCCAGTTTCTAACCTTCTTGTTACATCATTTTATGTTTCATTTCACACGCATATGCATCCAACCGCTCATGCATATTATGCTACTACAGGAATCTATCAAGGATAAAAATCATGTCCTAATTGTATCTCGAACCACCTCCTAAAAAGGGTTTGCCGTTGTGTCACATTTCTATATAATCTTTCTTGCATTTTCTCGCTTCCTTGTTTAAATATTCTGCTCTGCTGACTGGCATGTCTAGCTAATCAAATGGATGATGGCTATTCACAGCAATGCAATGAATTTACAAGAAGGGTCATGTCATCCGTTATCGACATGAATAGTTGCTATTATTGCAGCATTCTAACATTGTTAAATGTGCTCCTCCACCTATGAATACTTAGGAGGAAAGTTTAGTTGGAATAATATGACAAACCTTTTCTTGGGAAGTGAAAGCAATATAAAAGGATTTATAACTTTTTATTTCTTTCATCCACTTTTTGCACTTTGCAGACTTCCCTTAAATACCATATTTTGTAGGAAAAGGGGGAAAGAATAAGGTCACGGAAAAACTTTTTTCGTCAATTCCACCCAACCGAAAAGGTTATAGCTGATTTATGGGCTAAAAAGTAATGCAAAGTAATGTACATACAAAAAGTCAACTTGGACGGTAATGACTGTACTTTTGCTTATTTTCTTCAATTTTCAGCACCATATCAGAGTGAGCTCATCAATTCCCTGTTATTTTCGCTCGTGTTGGCTTGAAAGCGGGTTCAACATGATGAATACTGAAAAAACATGATAGTCCTACTACAACGCATGGTTACGTAAGTGCGACGAAGGATAGCAATCAGTGCGAATAAGAAGTTTCACGAAGTTTTGATTTTTCTGCAAGGGGAAACAATATCGTGTGGGCTGACATCGCATGTAAACTGGCACTTGCGAAGGAATACCCCAATCAAAACTCCTGTCGAGGAACATTACTCTTGATTAGTAACGGAGCAATATCACCTTTGTTCTAGTTTTCAGTTCGCAACTGATTTGAGTGTTCTATCTGTAATGGGGACTGCGCAAGCATCGTGTGTGGTCCTTTAGAATTGCGCAAAAATCAACCCATGTGCCTATCTGTCGAAAATCGGAAATGAGAAGAGGAGAAGGACTGACAAAATCATTTTTTCTCTGTAACTGATTACGCAAATGTAAATACCTACTCGTGTTCTCCATTTTGCATATAAGCATTATGGTTGGCTACTTCTTGTCAGGATGATTTTGAAATTTGCTATTCAACTCGCAAATTACGGTTGATAAAGTTTGTTTACTGCCTTTATATGGTTTGCTTCTTATATTAAATCCTGGTTTTATGTATGTCTGCTTTAAACCAAAATAAAAGGACGAGATGCATTGCCCAATCCACCGAAATATCCCTAAGCGCCTCAGCGGAACTCCACTAATGCATGCAATCATCTTCCTTAATGACCTGATCACGAATAAGCCATGTGAGCATTTAACATTTTCGCTGTCGCATCGCAAGGTAGATACGAGATACGATCGTCGTCATCATCATCATCATCGTCACCAGAACCATATAATGTAATCTATTTGGTGTAACCAAAAAGACGGAAATCACGGTCATGTTTCTCCCAACATCCTCTTCTTCCCTCCATGCCTAACATTTCAAGTGAAAGGAAAAGGGAAGCCCACGCTCCACTTAGAGAAGGAAAAGTATGTAGATTTTGTTCGCAAAAAAAGTTTGCATTTCGGGATGAATGGGTGAAAATGAAACGTGTGTATGTGTGTGCGGTGTTTCGGAGAAAACTTTCCTCCCTCTCTCCATCTTTTATTCAGGGAGAGTCATTAAGAGGAAACAAAACGGAGAGAGAGAGAGAGAAGGAGACTAAAGAGTGGTAGAATGGCGGAGATGTGTGTGTGTTGTTATCGAGGTGGCTGCATTTTCCTTTCCTTTCTGCTCATGGAATTTCCAAAATGGTCTCTCTATCTTTTTCCTTGGCACTGATGATCACTATCATCCATTTTATTTTCCCCTTGGAAAATTTGCATGAGAATGTGCAGAACGCAATGAACGAACAATAATAATGCTATATACATAGATAGTTTTGCAAGTGGAGGGGGAGATGAGAAAGAGGATAGGATGAGCATGAGCTCGACTTCCTCTTCAGAGACGTTTCCAAGCTATAAATCACTCCCTCTTATCGGCTCACCTAATTCAGCTGTCGCAACATTAAAGAGCAGAGGGAAGAGAGGAGAGAGCAAAGTCAGGACTAAATGGCCAGGGCTAGGCCAGAAAACAGGGCAGTCCCACAAAAAAACCTTTTTCAGATGAAGAAAGCAAAATAATTGTTAAGTCAGAAGAAATAGCCAACCAAGCGTGAAGTGCATCAACACAGCCCACGAACCCAACATCCATTTCAAACACAGACGAACGGAGACAAACTAAACTGATTTGAAATGACGCTCACGCTGGAAAATGTGTTACAAAACTCTTTCCCAGCTCAAACTCAAGTTTTAAACAAGAGGAACAAGGATAAAAAAGTTTGAGAAAAAATTCCATAGGCTTTTTCTTTAAAACACATCCCATCACTTTTTATACTTTGTTCTGGGACGAGCAAAAGGAGAAACTTGTAAGCAAGGTACAAACTACACTGCTGCTCACTGTAAACAGACAAGTTACAAACAAATGAAATGTGAAATAGAAGAGAGATGTTGATCTGGTGCAGAAGCAAAAATGTTTTCTTTTTTTCTTGTCCCATTTTCTTGTATTGTCTACAATAATCTTCCAAACAAAGTCATTCTCCAAAATTGCTATCACTTTTTTCTCCCCTCCCTCAGCGTGCTAAAACCGGATGCATAGGAATGGGAATTCGCATGGGAAAAGAGAATTTCAAATGGTAGCTCTATCTACTACCACTCCTTCTTCAGCATTAATGCGTTCCACACTCACACACAGCTCGGAGAAAGACAGAAGAAAACATTCATTTCATTTGGTATGCATTCCGCTTTGAGTCTGCCTCTAAAAGATTGTAACGAGCTGCATGATTGTCAATTTCAAGTCATTTTCTCTGCTCGGGAGCGTGAGAATGCATTGGATTTGCATATGAAAAAGAGCTACGTAACTCTAGTATGCAAATAATGGCGAAACTTTGCAAGTCTAAAAGAAAAACTTTAGCCCATTCTTGCCTAGATCGTCATCCTGTTCTTGTTTCTCTATTGCCGATAACCTCAAAATTGTATCAATAAAAACTCGGGATTGAATTGGAAAACTTTTTTTTGTTGTAAATCAAATTGTGTTGTCATCATCATCGGTTGGTTAGTTGTTGGTAATCAAGTGTTTTGCTGTTTTACAACAGCCATAACAATTCAATTAACCAACAAAATTTAATTTCTCCAAGAAAGTAATAGCAATACCAAAACCCACTCACATAAATACACGTGACCCTAATATACCATTATAGTCCTGATTTCTCCTTTCTTGAGATAAAGAGCATTAAAATTGTGCAATCAAATTGTGGAATGACTAGATAGTAGTATAGACAACATTCCTCTCGTGCAATATGATTATGATTGCGGAAGCAAGTGCCGAGCGTGGAGTGAATGACAAAACCATAAGAAAAGTTGACTTTCTGCCAGACCCAATTCAATTAGTAAACCTATATAAATATACAATGACTTTATTTATTGCGTATCTCTCCAAAGTTTTCCCAACAACTGGCAATAATCAGCATAAAGTTGTGGGGAATTCTGGACAGTGAATGACTAAACAGAAGACAATTAAATACATACTCAATTTAGGCCACGCAATTCACCTACATCTGACATGATTAAGAGAAACAACTTCTTGGCTCTTGACATACATACCGACAATCCAAATCCATTACATTGGAGCGAGCTCCCTGCTTTCTCCAAACAGGTATAATTAGACGGTGGAATCTGACTACTTCCGTTTTTCTCATAACGGGATAGTAGCAACTGATTTAACTGTAATACAGTCTTCAATTTAAGTTGTGAATGAAATTGATTTGAATCTACCGATGGGATTTGCAAAATAGGTAGTTTGTAGGTGAGCGGTTTTGGTTGCATCGTTTAATTAAATCCCCGAGTAAAATGTGTCTCCAAAGTGTATACTAGAAGAAGATAGCATCACATCACGTACTCTCTGCTCATTTCATTTATTGTGCTGTGCAATGGGCTTTGGAAAGTTGTTTTTCCATGTCACCGGTGGCTGGAACGACACTACTGTCGCTATACATACCCTCCCTCCATTCTTGGTTAAAATGATTAAACGTATAACTTATTATAAGTAGGTAGTGAAAGAGAAACTGTCAGTTTCTGCGGCTTTACTCATTCCAGTCCAGTCCTCGCTTAGACTCCTGGTTCTCGTGCAGTTTCACCGATTGGTTTCCTGTTTTCATATTCATTTCAATGCAGCCCGAGAGAAAATAGATTGACCATTTGTATGGAAATAGGTGTTGTGCGACGTGATATACAATTGTATAAAGTAATGTTCGAACATGTCTGGGTGTTCTTGCTACTGCTGCTCCATGTCGGTTAGCTAGACGTGGACGATGTCGTTGTTACGTTACGACATGACTATGACCTGGCTCTCCCTTTAGCATCCTATCGCACCACTCAAACAACAAGGTTGCGACATTTTCCAATTCAATTCTAGTAAGAGACTTGAGCTTTGCCCTCTCTCCAGCTCGGTGGAGAAATGTTTCCCTCCACCATCTCTCCGTATAAATTATGAATATATGTGTGTGAATACCCGTTGTATTACAAGATACTTACTTGCAAAGAAAAAATCATAATAACATATATATACATGGGATAGCACACGTGCGCAAAAAATATTATTTATATGTACTTTCCAATTACTGTATTATGTATGTGCAATATGTACTGATGTAGAGCGAACCTCTATATAGACTGGAGACTACAAACTTGGAGACATATCATGCATGCATGACACAACATCGTTATATATAGCAGCAGCAATTGATGGTGACCGTTACCCAAAATGTATTTATGCTTATTAGGTTTCGATAAATAAATATAGTAACGAACTCTTTGGTTCCAGTCCAATTCTTCCAGGTTGTTTCCCAATCATCGTCGTCATGAACGTGATGGCAGTGCAATGCAATGTCGCGAGATTTGATATTATGGGATTTCCTCTGGGCACATTTTTTCAATACTTGGGAGAGAGAGTGCACCATAGTCATAGTCATCAATCAATCTCCAATCGATAAAATCCATCTTTGGTGGTATACAATACAATACACTTGATTTTTCAATTTCACCCTAACAATTCCTCATAGCAAGGTCGATGGCAGGAGACAGGGACCAATCAACCCTTTTTCCGAGACTTGGTTGACCGACTCCTTGCCAATATTATCGGTGTAGGAGTATAAATGAAGTATATCAAGAAAGGGTATATATTTTATCAACGTTAAGTGATGAGTTGTGCACATGTCACTAGTTCTTCTAAAAAAATCCCTTTTCTCGCTAAAGAATTTTTTTTCTCAGAAAAGAATTTTTTCGGTTGCTTATCCGTCTTGTCATAATTTTCTACTTCATTACGTTACCCATAGCCAGTTCCACGTCGAAAGACAGGAAGAGCACGTTTTGTAGCACGAGCATATTCATAGTAAACATATTTTCCTATCTTGGAACAAGCGAGTCTCAGAATTTTCGCACATTGTATGAAGAACAAGGAGTATTTATGACACGATGAAGGCCTGACAAGAAATTGCTCATACATGCATGCTAGAAAGTATTACGTACACATGTCCGCCTATGGGAAATCGGGTTTGTATTATGCATGCAAGTTTGGATTTTGATAGACGTTTGCGTTTGTTAGCATGTCTTTTGATCAGCCAAGGATAAAATTATGGAGAAGTAGGTTGAGGGGCAATATTCATAATTTGGAGAGATAGACAGTGAGCCAGCGAGCAGATGTCATCATTTTTCATGGAATGCAATTCCACGCAGTCTTTGAACTAACATCATTTTATTATGCGCAACGGAACGGCAGACATTGATGTGGGGCGAATAGAGAGAGAGACAATTGTCAACTACGTGCTTTTACCGTGCCATTTGTCAATCTGTTGTTGGAGCCGGAAAATCTGCAGAAAGTTTTGCATGACAAAAGTTGAAAGCATTCAATTTTGCAGAATATTTGTGTAAAGAGTACGTTTTCAGCATTAGATATTTGGAAGAGAACGGAATACGGAATAAAGATGCTGAGCTAGACTAAAAATAGGATACGATGTTAGAGCGGAAACAAAAGCGCTCTCCAGAGTATTTGTATTGGAGAAAATCCTCAGCTAAAAATGTCTGATTTGTGAAGGATTTTTTCTGTCTCTGTACATTTTAAAGCGCTGCTCTACTGCGTCATTTTTGACAAGATTTCTGCTTCTCTGAAGCTTCCTTGTCATTATATTGTATCGTCGAGTTGGGATTGAAATATATAGGAGTTGATTGAATTGGATTGGTGGTGAGAGAAGATACTTGGCTTTTTCATAAACAATATGGAGATATGGGGACCGGAAGAAAATAACATCCATAAGTAGCTCACTTCCACAAACCGAAGATTTGGAGAGAATACTCAACAAAGGCTCTTAACCATCCTACCTTGTTCTTGAAGTGGTTTTGGCATTTTTTCACATTGTTTTCAGCTGGAGTGAACCAACTTATTTACAAATCCTGTCGTCGTATCTAAAAATAGATTTAATTTTGCTCAAAAGTACACACGCTGATTGTAACATGGTATATTAGTAGTTCAGTTATGTCTACACACGCACATCCAACATAATTCTGGACAGTTTTGCAGTAAAATGTCGTATAATTCGGTGTCTGACTTTCTCCCTGCACCCTGACACTTCCAGAAAGAAATTCTGTGCTAAAGAATTCATGAAGGAGAGATTATGAAATATTTAAGCGCAAAGCAAGACACTATCTGGACAAGGACTGTCCTATAGTGCTTCTGCAACGTCCCATTTATTCCTTTTTCTTATAAGTGAAGTGCAAATAGGAAGAAAATCAAGTTAGCCCATTGGAATCTTTTCTTATCCAGCAGACGTAAATAAACTAGGACATAAATAGAATGCCTAGACGTAAGTATCCTAGACCTGAATAAACAGTGTCAAGGGCCATATTCATACATCTATAAGATGGCGTGCCATGAACCATAATAAAACATAAGGATGCCTGCATATTACACTGGAACTAGATGAATTTTGCTCTTTCAATTTCAAAGCACAGTCTCCAAGATGTTTGCAATCCTTTTTCTGAAAGTAATCAAAAATGAAAGGAAACATCTTGTAAGAGAAGAATAAGCAATATAGAGCCTTTTCCTTCCCGAGGCGAAATGTACGTAAATATATACCTACACCATTGTAATTCAATTGAAGGTAGTCCATGATACGTATTTACGTTGTATTTTACCTTTATGACAGTGATCTGATCAATCATTCAGATTCCACAACAAAATCATGCATTTTCTTTGACTCACCGTTGCCTTGTATTTGTGAAGAAGATCTTACCCTGATTCTTTTTGGTTTGAATAAGAATATTTAGCTCCACATTATTTATTATTAATATAATGTGTTTGCATATGGCTGTTACGACACTTTCTTTAAAACTTTCAAGGACCACTCTCAATATTTTCTTTAAAATGAAGTTTTCTCAGAATCTGAAGCAGATTAAAAACTTTGCATAACGTGCTAGAGGAAAAATTGTTCATTGCAAAAGTGTTGATGGCATAACTCGGAACGTCTGGTTGAGAAGGGAAAAACTTGGAGTGTTTTCACCAGCGTCAGCATAATGTATGCATCAGTAGGATCAGGAACAGTAGATTTAATTAAATTAACAGTGCTGAGCGGAAAGGATACAGCAGTCATTCGGGAAAGCGAAGGAAAAAACTTCATTTTTATGACAACAGCTGCGACTCGACTCTCTTCCATCATACTACCACCCTTGTCATCAACCAAGCTAACTCAATGAAGAAGTGTGCATACTTAATCTTTGCATAGTATTGAGCTGCAGTTTGAAACTTTGTTTATGAAATAGTTTTGTCCGTCCGTTCTCCGTTTAATCAGAATATGCCAAAAGGTATTTTAAGGAAACGTAATCCCATTATTCAACACTGTAAAATTATTAAATTAAAGAATTTCGTTGTTCTAATTTGATCTTATCTGAGTAGATTCTTGATAAAAATGATGTAGTTTAGTTAAAAAGTAGAATTGAATTAGGAAGACATTGTAGCATTCCCACAGCGAGGTACATTTACTCGTATCACGTTTTTTTATCTCGATTCATTCTTCTTCATAATATTTCTTCAACAAACAATTACATATTTTTGCCAACAGCCAAAAAATGCAAACTGCCCTGCCGCATTCTACCAAAATTGGTTGTACAGAGAAAAGACTGCTGCTTGTAGATTATATTTCCTCTTGCAATTTCCTCCAAATGGTGTGAATTGCCGAGTTTAATTTCAGCAATCTAAAAATATATCCACTCCCATATCTTTCCGGCTTTGCTCATACTGGCTTTCTTTGCCAAGATAATCCTCCAAGAGCAAATGCGTCACAACCAAAAGGAAAGTCGTGCCAAACACAATCTAACAGGTCCTGCACATTCTTCTTATTCTAAAGTATTCTTCCGCCTCTTACATTTTCATTTTTAAAAACTTTTCTCCTCTCCAAAATTCTTCCTCTTTCTTGTGCCATTTGCCGTAGGCTTGAGTAAAGAAAAGAACAAAGTTTTAGGAGAAATAGGTGGCAAATGGCATCGTACGGGAAACGCTTTCCATTCGCCATTAAACTGTCATGCTTTCTCCTCCTCGCTGTGCAGTTTGGCTGAAACATTCATCCACCAAGAATAAAATTCTATTCATGAAATATAATGAATGGGATTAATAAGCAGGGCGTGGTTCTTAACACAACCAACTAAACCGCCACCACCACCTACGAAAATCACCTATGTATAGAAAAGGAGAGTGGTTGCAATAGATGATGACGACGACTTTCTCTCTATATCCGCTTATTCATGGGCGAGAGACAAGAGCATAACAAGAAATCAAAAAAGTAATCACCAGCCATTGTGCAATATATTTTGTGGATATTATGTATGTATCCAGCAGTCCAGATCCACAACCCACAACCACACCCTTTACAAAATCCTGAAACCCAATTATGATTGTAATGCTGGAATTGCCACAGGCTGTCTGTCCTCCACAGTGACATACAGCCGCCTCCTTTCACCAGTCATATTTAAGGGAAATCAAAAACTTGGCTTGGATTCTCAGGTGCAGCTTGCAATGCTATGTTTATGCATATTATGCTTCCTTTACACCTCCTGCAAAATGTCATTAACGGATTTAGTAGTCAGGTATGAATGTGGATAAGTGAATGACGTTGAGGTGACAGCTTAATGAAACATGAAAGGAAAGTTTTTGGATGGACATGTAAATGCTAGCGGTATCAGGGTGGACATAAAAATGTTGGGGTTATCAATATCAGGTTGTTGACACGGAGGTGTACACATGTAGTTAAGTAGGTAGTGTAGCAGCAGGCGACACGTTTTGAAGGGTTGGTGGTTTGGGTAGTTTTAGGCAGCAGCAGCACAGCGACACGAACGACACGCACAAGCGGAGAAAAAAACTAGAGTACAAAGCTTACGTTATTCACCAATTGGTCTGTGGAAGAGACGCGCGTGACGCGGTTTTTGAAGAGGAGCTTTTTGAGGCCCCTTTCGAACGTCTGGTTGAATCGCATGAAGAGCACGTAACAAATGTAGATGGAGAAGAGGATGAGCGCCTCCCACCACCAGATGTAACTGTCTCGAAAGAAGAAGATCAGCGTGATGAGGGCGACGGAGTAGAAGCTGCAGTCTCGAAACAGGGGCCACCACGTGAGACGAAGTACCGTCTTAGAAAATATTGCGCACATTCCAATCACAAACAAAATGTTGAACACGGCAGACCCTACGCACAAAAATCAAACACAAATAATATTTTGTTAGTGTATCCGTAACGGTAACTTAGACGCTTGATGGTTTCATGTTTTTGGAAAGGTTTAATGAGTGCTTTTCATATGAAACGGTGCCTTTGTGTTGATGCTCTAACGTATCAGTTTTTCTCTCCCAATGTTATTCAATACGTGGAAGTGTCCCTTTCAAGTTGAGTACAGACAATGTTCCTCTTTGACGCTTCAATTCGCTAAACTAATAGGCTGCCTACACGTGTCTCAATGCTCACCGTTTAATTAAGATTTGTGATTTTGATACAAGCATCAAAGACTAGCTTGCGACCAATACAACCAGTGTAGCTTAACTCAAAATTATTGCCTTTCCAAAAATAATGACAACCTACATTCATTCTTAAAATAGTCCGTTTTGAGCTTTAAAAATAGAACTTACCGACAATGGTACCAATTCCTACATCATCTTTGGATATGAAGACTCCAATCACGCTGGTGAAAAGTTCAGGTGCCGAGCCGCCAGCTGCCATGAATGTCGCTCCAGCCACATCATCCTGTCAAAATAAAATAATATTCAACAGATTTATTTATATGGTTAGCAGTGAGAAATTGAATCCGCTCATTTTCATCCTTTGATATATGTAATCCAATTAGTAAGAAGTGACAAAGTTTTTGGGTTTGTCAACGATCCTTCTCCATTCTAAGCAAAGCAGACCTGTGCTTTAACCAAGCATGCATAATATCATCATGTTCTTCTACTTCCTAGTATAAACTGGTCTACATTCAACATTCAACGAGCTCAGAGTGCATCAACGAACCAAAGATTTCTTTGTAATGGGCTATATAAACGCATCTACATTACGTGGTCTTCTACGCTTTCCACATGGCTTTTACTTTTGATGTGACTTGTGTTTAATCAATCCAATTAGTGGAAAGAAGCAAGAGGGAGATAGAGAAAAGTAGGAGTGCGGATTATCTGCTTCTTTTTTACTACTCAAACTAAACCATGCAAACCAGACCAGCTGTAACTAGGTTTCCTCTTGGCCAAACTCAACAATTTGAGCTTAACAAGGACACAAGGCGAAACACTGTTATTAGTGTAAAACAGCTTTCTTCTCAAAGTAACATTTTCTAACCTTTGTGTACTTGTCTTGTGTGCCCAATCGCTCGTTAGATGATGACGAGAGAGCTGTTGGACGCTAATGTAACACAAAAGGCAAGAGAGCGACAGATCTAGTTGAAATTGTCCTTTTAACATGTATCCGTTTCCACATTTCCAGACACTCTCCAAACATTATCTTTGCTAAGTATATTCAAGCTTTTCCAGGAAGCCAGATTCATACAGAAATACACTTTGCCAACATGTAGGCTTCCATGTTGCTCGAATTTCATAGGATGAAAAAGCAAACACCTGTTCTACCTACCGACTAGGCTTTCTGAAACAGAGTAGCCCACGTCAAGCCCAATAATTCCCTGCCTACAATACAAACGAGGAGGTCTATCTCATTATTTGCAACTCTTTTGTCACTCTCCATTGTTTTTGAATGTATCTAATAGTTGTCACATAAATAACTACTTGTTTTTCTCAAATTAGAGATTTATAACTAGCTGAAAATACAGTTGTGTGTGCCTTGTTTCAAACTAAAGAGTTCTTTGGAAAGCTTTGATTTGAGTGTACAGAGAGAGATATATATTTACAAAAGCTCCTTAATTGCCCGTTCTTTTCAATTAGCTGCAATGGGAGAAACTAAAGGGAAGCCTCCTCTGTATTCAGAGAAAGCACAAGCTTATTTGACAATATGACGGGAAGAGATGAGAGGCGAGACAGCTCCGAAAACGTGCTTTAGTTAAAGAGAAAAGAATGGTGATACACTTTTTGGAGAAAGCAAAAGCACGTCATTATCATGATTCCTTCATGAGCAACAAGATGAGCGACCCAACAAAAAAATTAAAATAAAAGCTATAGCTGCTACACTGCTTTCTCACCCAAAAACTTTTTGGTAACAGAGATTCCTTGTTTTTCGAATATTTCAAAGGGATTATTCACGCGTTTTTCATCAGGGATTCAACCTTTCCATTACTTTCTACAAAAATAGTAGCTGTTGATGATCACGATAATGATTAAGCTCGCCCACTCATCCTTAAAATTTACAGACCAAAAAAAAGCTGCATAAACATGCACAAAATCAGTATTCCCAATCTAAAGGAAGAAGTAGCTCGAATAGAAAATGAGAGCTTTGAATCTCAAACATACTAAAAAATGCATAATCAAACAAAAGCTCAGCGATTGGAACACTCTTGTATGGCTTTATTAGGGCAAAATCTAATTAGCAAATACTCATTTAAAATATTTCCCTTGTTAGTTCTCCTCACAACAAAAGAAAAATAACAATGTGGAAGCTTCTAATCCCACATCATCATCATGCTTTCCTCTTATGCACACACAACCAAAAACGACAGCTAAACATAATAATAATAAAGCGGACATGATTACGAAGCCTTTTGTTGGAGAGCTGCTCCCACATTTGGACTAACAACTTATTTTCTGGTTGTAGTTGTAGGTAGAAAGTGCACACATCGTTATTTTCATTTGATATGACATCGAATTGAAAAAGCAAGCAAAGGAGAAACTAACATGTGAAGGCGTGTACGCTTTCTACTTTGTAATCCAATGGAAATAGGCGGAATAAAGTAGTAGACGACCAGACCTTTACTATTGAAATAGCTTTTACGTTCAAGACTCGTTTTTTTATTCACCAAAATATGTTTGAGTCGAGTTGGCTTTTGGAAATATGAAGGATTATGTAGCTGCAGCAGCTGCTTCAATAGTTAGATAATGTACAAGCAGCTCCAATTTATACATAAGCTGATAATATAATCCCACAAAATGTTGTAGTTTTTACTTGTCATATACTCCCCCTTTCTCTTTCATAACATAATGGAGGAAAAATAAACATCGTATTTTTTCATACGGAAAAAAGAAATGGTAAACTAAATGGTTGGGTTGACGAGCTTGTGTAGGCATTTTTTAGGTGGTATGGCGTGTGTGTATCATATAGATTAAAGATGAATGAATATGTAAAGTAGGTATTTACAAAATAGTACAATGCATAATTATGTTTACACACGCATTACTTGTTTGTTTGTGATATGCCACTGGCAATGCATATCCACATTTTGGAATAAATGAAAGGAAACATTTACCTAACGGGGGAAGAGGAAGTAAGAAAAGATCTCGCCTTTGGGACTTCCACTACACTCCTGGCACATTATTTTGTGAAGGAATTAGTGTAAACAGGAAACGCTTTTAGAAGTCACATGAAAACGACCATTAATAACTATTTTTCAACCCTGAATGACCATTTAGGACAACTGAACGAGTTATTTGCACTGATGATGGAAAAATTCACAACCAATTTAATTTTGGTCCCAACTGACCCCGCAGTTCAAAGGCGGCTCACTCCATTTACCGGTCAATAAATCATTCATCATAATTTGTTCATACATGCCCTTATAAAAACTAGTGCTGGTGAAGGACACTTTTTTCCCTGCTCCAACAATTCTTTGTTCCGGTTCTTAAACGCATTGACTTTGACTTTTGACGGGAGAGAACACAACGAACAAAATGATGATCATGATGTTTGTAGTAGTGAGTCACCCTGTCGCAGTTGAATAACGATTCATAAGTTTGGCTGGGCAGAGGGCAGTTTAATCAATTATTTTTCTTGCTCACTTTCTTGCACGTGTCGCAAGGTTACATAGGAGAGAAAATACATTTTCATTTATCAGCAGCAAACATCTTTCACAAGAGAAATGCTTTGCCAGAAAAAAATGGTGCCTAAACATGCAGACATTCCGTCAGTTTTTTACCTTTCTTTCCTATTCACCTTTTTGTTTCATCTTACGTGAATGAAAATAGAAAAATGAAGACTGCCTCTCATAAAAAATAGAAACTGCATTAACAACCTCTATCCATCGCACGTATATGTATATGTTTAGTCATTGTCTGCAGTTAATAGGTACACGAAACTAGATTTTAATATTAATAACATAAAACATGTTCTTTCCTACCGTAGTAATCGAGTTTTTTGCTCAAATGTGATACTCCCATGCGGACTGGGGTTCGATTACGACTGAAAACAAGACTTACGCAATATCGTACATTGATTCCCTTACACTTTTGCTGTTACAAAAGGGTTTTGCAATGTGCATATTGAATGAAGACTAGAATAAAATTATGGCATTTTTAACCAATCTAAACTAACGACTATTTGATCCGTATCCCAGATATGTAAGCCTAATTTGTAAGAATAGATTGTACAAAAAAACAATTTCACGACTTTTTTCAGTCAATTATTATTTACATTGGTTGAATGAATATAATACTGCTTCACATTTTATTTTTTAGAATTTAAGAGAAAGAGTTAAGGGGCAACAAATTTTCTAGTGCTACAACATCTTTGTTTCTGGGAATGGCACGATTTTTTCAACAAATATTATGAGTTATGGGATATATGATATTATGTATGTACATAAATATAATATATATTGGTTGTTAGTTTGACAAGTATGTACTTCAGTTTTTATTCAGCCATCATATCATTTTGGGTCAATGGGACAAGTTTAATGGAGTGGAGCGATTTTTGCATTTCTTTTTCCTTTATGGAATGATATCCTTGCGGATTTTCTTTCCTCGCTCCTTGAAGTGCCCTTCACATAGTGCTAGTTACAAGAATCAGTTTTGGTAAAAGTATATTTTTCGCCATAAAAATGTATTTATGACGTCGACACATTGTCATATATCAAGCTTTAGGCTCGACATGGGAATAGTGAATCTGCAATTTGCTACATTAAGCGCAAGGCCGACTGAAAATGTTGAGAGCTCCCAGTTACAACATTATAATAGGCATGCATCATGCTAGAGTGTATCACAATGATGGGACTCATTCATCATATTTGACTCAAAATGTGCGTGAAGAAGAAAGCCGAAAGCGGTGCTAGCGGCTTACAATGCAACGCTTTAGAATCGACTATATTTTAGCTAGTAAACCGGGAATGAAAAGGAAAACCTCAGAAAGTTTTCTCACCTGAATGGCCAAAAACTCGATGATAACATCCAGGGAAGGGACAAAGAACTCATCGCACACAATGGCAAGTGCGACGAACATGTACATAACGCCTAAAATGTAGAAGACGACGGCTCCCTGTCGTCTCTGCTCCAAAGTGAAGAGATCGGGTGGGAAGAGCTTCCCATCCTCCTCCACAGGTTTTTGTATCTCCTGTTCGTTTTCTTTGCCTGCTACTGCTGGTTCCTGCTGCTCCACCTCCGGACCCCCGTCCTTCCCTTGCCGAGCGAAGTAGACGGGGAGCTCCCTCTCCTCAGCGATTGCTCCGTGGTGCGGGTGATGATGTTGTGGGAGAGAGTATGCATTGTTTGAGGTTGCAAAATTATCACTACTTGCGGTTTCCTTACTGTTGCTGTGTCCTTTCCTTTTGTGGCTGCTAACTGCACTATTGTGACTAGGACGATGATAGATTGATGGCGAGGGAGGTTCAGAGTCATCCTCCAAATTCCTCTCAGCAGCAGTGGCCATCCCCTCCATTAGGTAATTGTTTCCACTATGTCGGAGCGGTAGTGGGCCACCTCTGTCGCCATAATAAAGATGATCAGGATGTCTCAGACGTACCACTTCCGAGGTACAATGTTGAGCACTCAAAAAATACAGAAGGACAAGTGGAACCCCCAAGTAGAGCATCAGCTTCCGATGAGAACGGTGCCTGTTCATTCTGCTGGAAGCGGTATATTGCCTTGTCACACAGTCACTATCATCATCTTCCACCACCTCCTCCTCACATTCCGTGCTGCTCACATCCTCACAATCATCTTTGGTGTGATAATTGCAAGGTGAAGAGCCTCCGCAACAACAACAGTGGTGGTGGTTACCAGATCCTGGAACTTTGTACGTCGCTGTACCGGCAGCGACCAGCTCAGTTTCGAGCCCTCCAGCCAATTCCTTATCTTTCTCCATTGAGTTTGTGCTGCTCCAGTTTTCTTTTCTTCGTACCATTGATGTAGAGGTTATATCCGTATCACTTTTTCAGTAAAAATGACTTAGTAATTCTCACCCACATTTCAAGAAAGTGGGAACGTAGGGACTAGTTTGGATCGAGTGGGATGAGTAATGGTTTTTTAATAGAATTGATGATCCAGCCAATTCTGTTAATTAAATGTCTTTATTTGAGAAAAAAATTCCCGGTTTTTTTTACTTACATAGTTCCATCTTAAGACTGATAAGTAAGGTATAGTAAGAGACGTCCGTTATTGAAGGTAGGGGCATTTGTGGTAAGTCATCAATCAGTGAAAGGAGTGAATTTGAGTGTAAACTCAAAAGCAAAGTTTTTCTCTTTTCCTTCACTCAAAACTTGTCTTACAGTTAGTGCATATTTCATTAAGCTTATGTATTTTTAAGTCTCCCAACGGTCTCTGCTCACTGCCACACACAAAGTCAGATCAGAGTAGGAAATGAATAAAAGAGGTGGAAGACCTTTTAGAATACGACCATCTAGGCAATGACGACAGCTGCATGTTTTCTTCTCTACAAAAAAAATCTATTTGGTATCTTCCTTTTGAACAGCAACCACTTACAAGTAAAGTTGGAGTGCTGTATTTGTTTATATATATGTACACCTTGTATTTATTATTAGCTGTGTATCTGTATCGATACAACTGCTACATGATAAAACGATGGAGCATTAGCTATTTTTTCTTTTCCTCTTCACTTTCTCCTGGGATTAGAAGAAGTATGCCACGAGCTCCTTGTGCACTAGGATACTTTCACCAAAGTCATGTTGATGCTGGGACTGCAGATGCTACTTAAGTTTTAAGTTTGCTTCATTCACATTTTCCCCGTTCGTTAGTATCAATATGTATAATGAAAGTTTGCTCTCCAGGAGTTTCTCCATGAGTCTACAAACAAACAACCCCTTTTTCAGGTCGATTTTGTTCAAAGTTTTGATGTTTTTTCGGTAATGGCTAGTCTGAAAATGTTGTGACGTCAATCATGTCAAAAATAGTGTTCATCCTCCCCAAACTCATCATTGAAGGAATGTAAAATTGCCGATAGTTTTTTTTCGGTGTACTCTCCTCACATCACCGTCATAATAGTATCATCACATGGTTGGTGGTGTAATAACACACATTCGTAGGTATTTTGACTGGCATCAAATCAACAACATCTAATCAAGTACAAGGTTGCTCTTGCTGCAGAGCCTGGGCTAACGTGAGAATTTGGTTGGGGAGTTGTTGGACATGGAACAAAAACAGCACAGACAAGTAGCACACACTTAGTTTTATGACAATGGGTTTTGTTAACTAAATCACAGGACTCTTTTTAACAAAAACAACCGTCTGGGAATGGAAAGGTATATTATAAATATCAGTGGGCTGACATACATAAAATTACAGTTGTTGGGAAATCAAACAGAGTATAATTATTTAGAATTTTAGAAATTGACAAGAGTTAACCATGTAACGACGGCACTGTCAATGTTTGCCTAAGAGTACACCTGAAACATGTAGTTTGGTTTGGTACTAAGCACACAACTAGGATAATTATATGCACATTAGCGTAATGACTTTCTAAACAGGACTAAGCTGATTTAAACCTTGTTGTGGAGTAAATATTGGTATTAGAGTAACTCCAACCTAAGACAATGTTAACTTATCAATTTTGTGTTTTAATAAGGGAGTTTGAAGGTTAGACGAGGTGTTGGAATGGTATGACGGTACACACACACAGCAGGCAGGATGAAGATAAGCACAAGAAAGAGAGAAAAAAATATAGCACACGTCACTGGGATGAATGGGGAAAGGTAGAGAGAGGAAAGTGGGATGTAGGGCGATTTATCGGCAGAGGTGTGTGTGCAAAAGAGAAATGGCGAGAGAAGACAGAGCGATATCACACTCTGCAGACAAAATGGAGAGATGTGACCCGGGTGCCGGAGAAAAGTCGACTGTGTTTGGAAAAGGGAAGCAGACTCGTTTCTATGGAACTTTTGGCTCAAGCAGCCAGAGCCAGGACGGGAGAAAGGAAAGGAAAGCATTTGGGCTCCAGAAGTAGTGGAGTGCCTACTTTATGCATATCATCATGGTATGTACTTTACTTTCATCCTTGCCATGCGATTAGATGGATGAAAACGGGCGGTTGGGAGTTCCCTTTTTGGCAATTATGTATGTGTAGTAAGAAGCAAATATGGTCTGCTCCTGGTGCTTCTGGCACTTCATGACGCGGTGGTATATATAGAGCCGCAAACAAAAAATGTATATCGCTGGATTTGAGCTGATTATGAGCTGGATTGCGATGTGTGTGTGATAACCTAGCATACAAGGCAACAAAGGAAACCCCAAAATATGCTGCTGAATTTAAGCTTAGCTAACTAGTTAGTACTTTCATGCTTCTCCCTATTGCCAAGCGGGTATTAAGTACATTGCAAGTTTTGCAAGTACTTGCTTTCTGCATATTATATTTCTTCTTTTATGGCGTTCACCACCAGCCCAGTGGAGTATTAATGCCGTGCTTGTTCTTCAATTCCAAAGGATAGACTTGGGATTAGGGTGACAATGAAAGCGGAAGGCTTCAGTGGGTTTAGCAACAACCAACTAATGTACTTATCTCTATATTTATAAGTAGAAATTAAACGTGTAAGTAAGCCTACACATAGGTCAGTAAACACCATCATCCAAAGTTCAGTGGTTGCTGTTTCAACTATAAAGGAACGAGCAAACGTTAAGAAGGTGCACATAAAAATTTTGTTTACGCACACGTATCAAAAAGCTGATTAATACGTATTTTGTCTTACATTACATATTTATTATAAGAGATAAATATGCGCATTTAGTCCTGTTGAGTATGCATTAAATAATCACGATGTTTGTTTGTGCAGATTCAAACGTACTTCATACTGTTTTACTATTAGCCTGTTCTTGTACAACATGGCTTTCGTGAGTTCATTATTTGAACAGGCGAATAAAAAAATTACAAAAAGTATTGATTTACAATATAGTCTGTTACGAGTATTTAAGTTGGAATGGCAAGGCATTATTCTGATTTCTGGTAGTGTCAAAAACAAGCACGGAACTGGTGAATAGAATTTAACATTTAGAAACATTCTAGAATTGGCTTCTTCCTTCCGATGATTGGCAGAGTCAAAGGTCGAAGATTGGTTCAAAAAACGTATACATTCTCAAATATAATAGCATCCATGAAAATGTTTCCAACTACACGAACAAGATATATATAATTCTTCAAAGATTCATAAATACAGTCAAGCTCAGGGATTATCTCCGGTTGTTGTCCAATGACCTAATGGAAGCTCCATGTTTAGTTTGAAACGTGTCATTTTTTTCTTCTCGCTACCACTTCCTGTTTAAAAGAAAGCAAATAACGACAGTTTTACTGAGTAGTCAAGCGGAAGTGTGCTAATTGTCTCTAGTCAGGGAATCCCCGTGTGTTTTATGTGAACATAAAGCATGTACCAATAACACGGCCACAATGAAGTAAGCGGAAATCATACATGGTAAGGTGGTGAGATGAGCGTGTGAAAATTTTGCACAGGTTTTTCAGACAACAGGTTTTGTACTTTTTTCAGGTACTTGCGTGAGCACGCGGAAAATCCCAGTGAGTATTATTTACAATGTACTTTTAAACTGACTATCTTCTCCATTAATCGCTCTAGTCCAACGCAAATGACTTTAGCTCATTCCAAATAATATCTTATTCATTTGTCTAAACTATTATTGCAACAAAGAAATTATTGCAAACTTGCAAAAACCTGCTGCTACTAGTACGTGGCCTTTGTCTTGGTTTTGACCAATTAACAACGCTTAATGTTCACATAATCTAAAAGACCATCAAGGAAATTATATTTGCACTTACGACGCCAATTTTTCGTAGTAGTCTGTATTATCAAAAACGGTTTGTTCATAGTCCAGATCATACGCATCTTCCCCTTTCAGGTGGCCACCAAAGTGTTCAGGCAGAATCTCTGGGGATATATGCTCATGAAGAGATGCTAAATTGCTGCCATGCAGGTGTATCTAAAATTACAGGGAAATAAAAGGTTACCGTCATAATTTGCACTTTGATTGGATTAGGTTTGGGAATGAGTTGTTTAACTTACTCTGTCTCTAAGCTTTTTGGGGATGAGTTGTTTAACAACGGTGAGGATGGTATCAAAGAGATACGCATTATTTAAGATGTGAAATCCCTTATATTTAACTGGATACGCGGTGAGAAACGTTTGGAGAAACATGTAAATACGGGACATGGTAACTTCACGAGCATGTCTGAAACCAAATCCGGCAGCGTCAACGACTAGAACAAGACCATTTCTTGGACCAATGTCGTAGTGAAGGAGCTGCTCCCCTGCTAAAATGGTTGACTGTAGAACATCTTCCCCTTTTTGAACACGTGGATTAAATTTTGAAGCTATCATTACACCAACAACTCGCCCTTCGTGATCTGTGTGCTTGAGAACACCAGAAAATCTCTCATATACTTCTCTATCATACATATACTGGAAGTTGCGGGGAGAAAGAGCCTTAAAGAATTTGTTGAACCTGACTTTTCGGACGTAGACGTAGTTTTGAAGCTGTTGAATAAACATGCCTTTGCTTAATCACTTGAAAACAGGAAATGATATATAACGTTCGTTTTGAAAGGTTTCTTACTGCTTTGAAAGCCTTTTGAGTATTACATCGTTTCCCTCTGACGAAGGCAATGAGAAATTCGTCAGTCTGTTCTACTGGAGAGTCACGAATTTCATCGTCCTCTGTAAAAATCAAAAGTTGTTTTTATCTTCGAAATTTTGCTCGTTTTGATTACGCAATTAAACGGCAAAGGACATACCTTTTATCAGTCTGCGAAGCTCTTTTAAGCATTCCACTTCTTCATTTGTTGGTGGTAAGGGTGGGCAGAAAATTCTCGTCGTATAACATTCTCCTGATAGTTGGAGTGACTGCTCATTTGCAATCATGCATTTATCCCCAGTCGCAATCTGTTGCTCCGTCAAAACCCCCATTTTGATTATCACAATCTGAAAATTGGCACTTTCAAAATGTTTTTTCACAAGTTGGTTATCAAAAGACTGTCTCCGCTTGCTGAAATTGGATTTTCAAAAATATGACATCCAATTCAAAAACTGAAACGACAAACTTTTCCGAACTAGAAAAACGGGTACGTTTTTAAAAATCTCCTTTATTTGGCTAGCGTAAAAACACAAACCAAGACGGTTAGCAAAGTTGCGTATGATGATGCGGGTGGTTGGGCCCTTCTGCAAAGTGCAGAACTGGGAATGCAAATGATTTCTGGCTAAATGCAACACGCTCATTTTATACCTTCTCCGATTCCTATGAAAATCATTTGCATTAAAACTTGCAGTTGGCTTTGTTCTCCATGTTGGAAGATGGTAAGTCATATAGAATTGTATGAAACATGTAGGTACTCACTTTATTGTGGAAACACGGAAAATCTGCCTAGCAGCTAACTACCACATGCTTTGTTCGAATGCAAAAGTTCTCATCATTTAAAACTTGAAGTTATTCACATTAAAATTTGCAAAAAATTACATTTTGCACAGATAGTGCTAGTATAGCTACACATATATCCGCG
The DNA here is from genome assembly GCA_001718145.1 of Orchesella cincta. Classification (NCBI taxonomy): domain Eukaryota; kingdom Metazoa; phylum Arthropoda; class Collembola; order Entomobryomorpha; family Orchesellidae; genus Orchesella; species Orchesella cincta. Next base: position 54,126 of record LJIJ01000939.1, read on the forward strand.
TATATCGTTTTTCGCTAAAATTATGTATCAGCACTTCGGTTAGCTATTAATTAAAATTTTAATTTGATGCTTTGAATGGTCGGGTAGTAATACTAGTGATGGTCGTTTGGCATTTTGTTATTTAAACGCGTACGATGTATGACGATAAGTTGATTTTATTGCTGGTTCAAAGTTTTGAGTCTTTTGTTCTAATCTCAGAAAAATTCCCGTTTGCGTCATACCACTTTATCGGTCAGCATCTAAATGTTCGAATGGGATATTGTAAATGACTATAATTTACTCGTTAGACACAAGAGATGTCGACCTAATTCCCATTGCAATACCCGACTGGTTATTCTCAATCGTTACGGAAGAAATAGATTGATGGTTGGATCACTTTTGCTTTGATTTCCCGAACGAGTTTATCTGTTTTAACTGGAAAATGGATTTCCCAATTATATGTAAATGATGAGAACCATTAAGCATAATATTATCTATATTAGTCTGTTTGACCCCAACTTTCAAGCTCCATAATATATTTTTGACTGTCATTTTTTGAGAGTTTTTGCACACTCTTCTTTCAAAACAATTCCCAATACATGGTAAACCATTAGCATTTTATGTTTATACTTTTGGCAATGCATTTGTATGAAAATTAGCAAGTAAAATGTTCTGTAGAAGCAACAGAGATTCTCACGCTGCAAGTTTACTGCCCACACTTGCAAAGTTGTAAATAAACAAGGGACGCCGGAAATAGATAAGTGGTGGAACCAGATATATTCGAATCACAACTATCCCTTTTAAAACAGTCAAGAGAAAATTAAAATTGTCCACATCAAAAAGTAGCTCCATGATTCAAAATTCGAGGCCAATTTAACAGCATCATTTGAAATAATTTGGGTGACGCGTGACGTACACCACCGACCGATTCATAGTAATTCATATTGTGTGATTGTACTACTTAAATAAAGATTTAATGTGCTTTAGAAAAAAACTTAATGTGATATTCATTCTTGAAAATATTTACAAACACTAATGCGTTCAAGTTGTTTATGCTATTGCTATGCTTTTTTACAATTAAGTCATATTCTTTGTTTTAAATACTGTGGAGGGGAAATGGGTGGTAATTCAAGTACTTTTATTGCATTATAAATTATTGTGATATTCAAAATACGTCATACGAAAGTAGGATGACCTTTCATCAATCAAATCAAGAGCACATGACGTAAGTAGACAGACAAAGTGTGAGTGTCATCCCTTTCGATCCATTTGGTCAAGATTTCCTGCTGGTATTGAATTGGAACTAGGAAAAACCCATGTGCATGCAGACAAAATCGTGTGATTCTGCAATTGAAACTACTAATTATTTATCCTGTAATGAAACATATGGGAACTTAGTTTTGGTTTATGAATGAGCCCAACTAGTATTCAAATATGCACCGTTATTTTTGCAAGCCCATTCTACAAATCTCATTATAAGCCTGTGGTTTCAACGATAGGAGCTAACTGTAAATTAATTTAGTGTTATTCGGATGGACATGCAACCACTCGGGTTGTGAAAGTGGCGTGACATGGGTTTGAAATAGTTCCCAGAACATTTTGCAAAAATCGAAACTTAATTCAAGAGTTTCCCGATCTATTCTTGTCTTTTTGAGTTCAAGTGAAGGCATCCACTTTTCCTGTGGAGCTCTTCAATACTGGAAGCGATTTTGAGACTGATTCTTGCGTCATCGTGTGGATTTATCTCGATAATAGCTACACACCTAGATAGTCGCTACTGCTGTTTCGAATCAAACTAATAATACGTTTCATTCATTTAGGAATAAATGTAATTCGACATAATTGCAACGAGAATGAGAAAAACGATGAAGTGGAAAGCTATACAGGTCACCATTTCTGGAAGTAAAGTATGGATCCAAGTAATACCAGCTAGCGTGGGAATTTGGCTTGGATTCCCATTGGAACCCAGAAAAAGTAATATGGAGTTTTGTGTCTCAAGATTAATTACTCTACTTTACGCAAGCGTTTAGCATACATACCATGAACTTACTCACTAAAAATGCATGGTAGGTAGTCTTCATCCCTGTGAACGTAAATTCCCGTTCTCTTCTTCTAATAATATAATTGTAGTTTTTATCATTATTCTGTCGTATCATCAACTTAAATCACCACTTCAAGTTGAATTTACAACCCAGAATTCCCCATGCACCACCAGCAATCCATATTGGGAAACGTCTTCAAATCTTAGTTTCTGGAACACGAACAAAGGTGGTAGGACAAGATAATAGAATGATCTGACCATTTTTATTACTTCATACCAGAATTTTCTTTTGTTTTCCCTCAAATACCTCTTCAGAGAGGTTATTGTTCAGAGAAGTATTGAACGAAATGATGGCGTGAAAAAATTAGTCGTCAATCATTATAAAAGGACATGTATGTTTGACAATGCAAAGCAAATTTTAAAGCTAGTTACCTACTAATGTTATCTTATGATAAGAATCTGTGTTTGCGGCAGTTCGAACTACATACTTGCTAAAACATTGTAGAAAATGGGGAATCCCGAGTCAACAACGGAAAGAAGAATGAGTGTATCTAATCTGCAGACTCACTCCTTGCGAAAACTGCACCGGTTTTCGTTGTTATTGTTTTCCTACTCCATCCATTGAGTCAAGTTTCGTATGTTGCGAATTGCAAACACACCACACATATCATGAGCTTTATCCAACAAAATTAATTAAATCCATGTACCTTGCCATAGCAGGGTAACCATCACGTGATGATTTACGAGATCCTGCATTTCATCGAACTAGAATTCAAGAATGGCAAGTTGCGTTTTTTTTGTTGCTGTTGACCAGTGTGGGAACTGGGAATTCTTGAGCTTCAAGCTTGGTCCATTGTTTGCAATTTTTACTCAAGAATTGCACCGGTACAGGGCACAAGTAAGGTGAGAAAAGAACTACGAGGTTGACGCTATGTATTAATTATGCTAATCCAGTTGAGACTGAGCTCAGTCTGCAAAGTTAGCTCATTTATTATTTTAAAACGCAACTCTAGCGTGAAGTTATAAACAATATGACAGGGACCATAACAAAAACAATGCAACAATAACAATAAATAAATTACATTTTTTGCAGTACACACAAATACGACGTTTCCCAGGACGGGAAGATAGAGCTTCCGGGAACTGACCTTTCCATACTCATTTCCAACCCTAAGCACGAAGTTTGCTGTGGTCAACTTTGTAGCCTCCAAATCTTGTGTTGAGTTTGGTTCTTGAAATCTGGTCTGACTCTAACATACGCTGTCTTCTGCGATTCCACCTCCTGTTTGGATTAAATCTGCCAGGTCTCGTGCGTAGTCTTCTTCGCGCAGGATTTCTAGCTAGTGGTTTTCTACGATGTACATCCAAGTCATCATCGTTTGGTCTCCCTATTTTCTCACCATACCCCCCAAAAGTCTCAAAATCCGACTGAAACTGATTGTTGTGACTACCAAATTGGCCCACACCCACGCTCTTCGTGTGAGCAGCGAGGGACGGCCAGCTATTAGACTGGCCTGGAGATGAGGATGAACCATCTCCCCAACTACTTCCTGGAAACCCTGAGGAAAATGAAGGTGTTGGAGGTGGGGAATCAAATTGATAATGGGGATCTTTAAATGAACTGTCGTGGTGTGAAGGACCATTATAGTGGCTGCTTATAGGTTTCTTTTTGTTGCTATTAAAATAGCTATTCAAAGCCTCCTTCATTTTCTGTCTGTTGTAAGCCGCACTATTACTACTACTACCTATCGTTGGCTTTGTCGATAAGCCAGCACTACTACTGCCAGATCCCAACAAAGAGCTGAGGGAGCTTCCATACCCCGCTACTCCCGTAGGGATAATCCCCAAAACTGTTGTAAGCATAGGAATTCTGATCAGACCAGCCCCAACCTTGATTTCCATACTTGCCCGTTACCAACAGAAGAAGCTCATCCCAGTCATTGTTTGTCGGCCAGTTATCATAGCGTCCGTATCTCCCAGATATGCAGCATTGTGTAAAATGCGCATGTAAGAAAATCCCCAACAAAAATATTGTTATCTAATAGGAAACCATAAAATCCAATGTGAAAATTAAAATTATACTTATTACGGGCTAATATTATTCATATAAAAATGCACTTCAATTACCCGGTAAGAATGTAAATGACGTTGGAAGACGTTCATGTTTATGTTTATGTACTTTTCCAAGAAAACTTTTTTTAATCACATAGCTTTGGAAGCTATGTTTTTGTTTATCACTAGTTTATCACTCCCACGGTCACAGGCGCCCCGTCACACTTCCTAGATAACCTGTCCTGAGTTGCATAATCACTTTGGCTATAAACACAACAACTTGTTTTCTACAAAAATTAACTCTGCCACTCCTGCTGGAGTAATAACTATATTCCAGTCCAACAAGCTAATTTTAATTTAACGACTAATATTCAGATCAGAGCCAACAGTTGCAGCATGCTCCTTCAAATGAAATCTCGAGGGTCTGAACAAATTTTGTAAAGGAGAGAAGCCCATTTTCACCTTTAATTAACGTGTAAAAGGTGCCTTAAAATGACCACCAGGTTAACTATTTGCACTCGTGTGAACTACATGAAAAAAAATTTGAAATTTGGTGAAATTGCATTGATCTCTTGGTAGCATTTTTATGTATGCATCGTGTAACATCCCACATGTATGTTTATCATGTTTCGAAAAGGATTAGTATTTAAACAAATCGCATTACGTTTCTACACCTCTCTCTCTCTTTCATTACACACATGTTTTGAAAGGTTCATGTAGATGTGGGTTGATTCGATAGAAAGGTATTATTCGAAACTAAAAAAACAAAAGCGGTTACGAGGTTCCTTGCCTGTTTTACATATTCTTGAGCATCATCATTATCATCAGCCAGGTATGCGAACATATCTACAATACACATCTTTACGAGTCCGCTTCACATGAGCTTCTAATCTTTCCCATTAAATCCCTCCAAGCGTTGAGTAGAGTGGGGTGAGCACTATGCTATCATAGACATCTACAACAATATGTATTACACTTGTAGTGCGGAGGCTTACAGTTTTTGGCAAAAGGAACAAAGTGGTGGTATAATAGATCACATAATAATTTACGAATCCTTTTCAAACCTTTCAAGACGTCATATATTTGAATTGGTAGTAAAAGTTTTGCAGTGCATTGTTGTCCACGCATCAAGTGAGCACGATATGATCAACGATGTACGTTTGATGAATGAGTGATTGTTATGCATATAAAGTATTGTTTGAGTAGAACATTCTCCATTACATATCATACAAATGCGTGCTCAATGTGCTTAACTTGACTGTATTAATGATCATATTGTTGAACATATTGTTTTTGGGTTCTGCGTGCAAAAGAAGAAACTCACTTTCGGAATGAATTATTGTATTATTAGCATCCATCCTGTGAGCAGTGGTTGTTGTAGAAAGTTGTATGCTGAAAATAGATTAAATATTGATTTGTGTGCGGTGTGGTGCGCCGGAATGGCAAATCATTCATTCACTTTTACTCTTTTTTTGTGTGTGTGTGAGGATTGAAGCTTAAAATTCTTTTGTTGCTAATACGGATGGACACCTTTATGGCTATTATTTTAATCAACTCCTTGTGCCTAATTAGTTATGATTGAGTTCTCACTCATCCCATCATAGGCTTATAGAATAGCTCTATTCATCTTGAAATTGATTCCCATTAAGATGTAGGAGATTCATTTTTTTTATTCTATAGGATGTGAATTTTGTGTGTATATGAAATTCATTGTGTAGTAGGTTGGATTTATGCGTGATCAAAGATGCTAATGATGAATTGAAATGAACTGGAATGTTACACGTTTATTTCTTTTTCTTTGTTTTTAACATGCACAGTTTTCACTGTGTTGGGCTGCATTCTGCAGTACAGTCATAATATAGTCTATATATATTTACACTAAATATGGTCTTCATTGTGCATTCATTCGTTACACAAGTTTATAGATAATAATATCAAATTAGATCCATCAACTATCTACGCTTGTTAACAACATACGTACAACAAGTCAAACATACGTACGTACATCCATTCACCCTCAAAATTATTTGCACCTTTTCCTTCCAAAGCAAACAGCCAAAAATGATAATGGTAAAACAAATTAACTGCTAATAATATATATGTCTGTTCTGTTGTACTCAAAATATATAAGGTGAATTGAAAATATTACACGCTACCCTACGTTCATGAATGTGCTACATGCTATATATTCACATGCAACTCCGAAAACTGCATTTTTACAAAAAAGTTCAGATCAAATTCACAAACAAGTTGAGTATCCTAGTTCACTCCATTCAAGTACCTTTTCTCAGGGATCAATTTTCACCACAGGTAAGTGGAACTGCGCGAATTAATCTCAAAAGTGCATCTCTCTTTTGTCGGCAGTCGACCGTTCACGATAAAAATTACAGATAGAGCAAAATCATTAACTAACTTAAAAACACGTGCTATCTGTTAGCGTCATCATCATCATCATTACGATACGCATTCATCCAACCACCAATTCCATTCTGATAAAAATCTTTCACTCTCTTTTTAATTTGTTTAGCAATCATTCATCAATATTCGTCGTAGGTAAATCGTATCAATAGAAAAAGTAAAATACTTGGTTTTTTTGCTTAAAAATAAAAATGAGAGTGTCATAGAAAATTATGTGTACGGAGTGTGACAAACTCCTCCGTCAAACCTCCGCATTTTTCCCATAATTTATGAGAGAGCAAGTATAAAAAACTTTTTAACAAAAATCTTGTTTGATTTTATGAATCAAAGTCTATTATGTACAATATATAAAATTTCTCTTTGTTTCACTCTGCTGTACGGTATACATTGTGCTACGTAGACACAAGTTTCAGCTTAAGTTAAAATTATTGCTAAATTATATGCTTAGAGTTCTAATATTATAATGATTTATATCATGATTAACGTACAGCGCACCTTTAAGTTTGTTCGGATTTGAATAATAAAAGCACGCTACAGTTTGTTGACGGTAATTAATTAGTCTAAATTCTTAAAGATAAGTTAGCGGTAGTAGCTCCGCTTGGAAGTGCATGCAGTAAATTGCACACTAGAAGTACTTCGTTTGTTTGGGATGACTAAATGGGAGTCATGTTCAGTTTTTTGACTGTTTCTATATATCGCAAAATGCCAGTCGAATGAGATGAGAAGGCAAAAATGTGATTGTCCTCTTTAGATTACTGTTCCACAGGAAAAATCGGCATAGAGGTCGGAAGAAGAGGGACACTCCATTGCTTCAGTGAAACCAACTAGTTGTCTGAGTATTCCTTTGGTTCTAATAAAGGAGTAAAAATTAATGTCAGTCAGTATCTCAAATTCATGGGATAAATGAAACTGCGAAATTTTTACCTGTGGTCATGGCTGAGTGTGGTGAATGAGTAGTGCTCCAGCTCGTGGTAGTGCAGTGTCTGAACTGAACACTGCGACTGTAAGAAATTATTACAAAAACAAAGGATTACTGAATGTTCAAGCTTATAGATTTAATGAGCAAGTTTACAGGATTTCATACCTGAACGTATGAGAGGAAAAAGAGAGCGTTGGGTGGCAAATTCTCGAGCGCCGGCAGTCCAAGAAAAATAGTTCCCAAGTCGTGGTTCACGAGAGCGTCCAGCGCTATCTGAATCCCTGCTAAATGCATCGTGGAATCTAACGAGGTCCTCTCAATGTAGTCTGCGTCATCAAGTCGAATGTTGACAAAGAAAGAGACGAGACATGTTCTCCTTTGGTCAATCTGCAGAGTAAATTACAACATGTTTCTGAAATTGTTTTGAAGCATTATTTGTTGAATCATTTGCTGTTTTTAAATATTATTTTCTCTCACCAAATCACGCATAATTTGAACTTTAGCATCCTTATCCGACATGAGTTTGCCATCTGGGCCATATAAACCCTGCTCAATCCCAAATGCTTGAGCTATTGCTTCTCCAATCTCCACTCCAACTGAGCCCAAAAGTAGAGGCAAGTGGCTCGACCCAAGTTGAAGAACGGGTTGCTGGAGAATCAATTCCGGGATAACTATCAAGTTGCTGGTTGGCAAAAACTGGACGTTGATGGGTTGCTGGGCAAGAAGATGGCGTATGGGAGCATCCCTTTCCGTGCTGATTAATGTCTTTCTCTCCAATGTTCTCTCGAACTCAATGGCATTGACAACGTTGGTAAACCACTCGTTTTTATGCAAGTCAAGACCAAGGTAATAGTTTTTCAGGTCGGTTTGGTTTGTAAATGTGGTTCCAACTTGGGCTGTCATTAGACGCAACTGAAAGAATTCATAATTTTTATTAACCGTTTGAATATATACAAGCTATCAAACGCTACAAAAGTTGGCATTTCAGCTACCTTATCCAACAGCCTGTTTCTGAGAGATTCATCAAACTTGGTTGTTGCCTCGTTTATTCGGTCCACCAAAGAATGCCGCATGGACTCAAACATATCATTTACCTAAATCGTAACCAACATCAAATTATAATCACCTTGCGTGTACGAATGCAGGCTTATCATTATACCATTGAACATTTCAATCCGTACCTTATCGACTCTCTCACTTCTGTCTTGGCAATTTTCCTTGAGCAAAAAGTCTGCCGCGTGGGTAAAGTAGTGGAGCGTTTCATCCATGCAAAATTCCCATCGAGGGCGTGACTGGCGACGACCTTGAACCATGAGCAAACAGTAAAAATCTCATTACGTATCCCTTTGTTTAAGGAAAGAGTTCCATTACAACAAACTTACCACTGATTTGTCTCAGAAATATGTCGTATGCTTCTGAATACTCTCTCGACAAATACGGGAGATACTTTTTGGTGAGGTGCCACATCAAATAGTTGTTCTTTATCCTACATTTACACATAACCATTACTAAATAACCCTCCGGATCGCGGTAACCAACATTATACTTATTAATAAATGTTAAAACATACCCTGAATCAGTCGATGAGATGATTCCAGAAATATCTGTAAGATATTGTTTGGATAAAATAAGGATTTCTGTGTTGTCGTTGATATTTTCACCAGGAAACATGGATTTGAGCAGATCGTTCCAAAATATCTGTCAATTTGATTTCAAAATCAATATATTTTCGGTTGCGCCATATTATAATTAATATGATTTATTTTCAAATAATTTTCATACCGTGCTGGACATGCCACGAAGTTCGGAGACTGTCACCTTTTGGAATGATTCCACAGGATCACGAAGTGACTCTGGGGATGGGGTGACTTCCGCTATTCTCCTTTCATAATTGATCAGTTCTTTAGCAAACTGCTGGGCGTTGACACTATTGGCTCCCAAACTTTGTGCCACATCCTTCAAATGGTCTTGGAATGCTTCTGCAACCTGTTATTTGTTAATAAGCGCATATTGTATTTAAAATAGAACGTCAAAAAGTGTTCCCTCAACACGAACAATAATATTGACGTCACAGAACAAGTGGTCGGAAGGAAGTGGTTAAATGACAAGTACAGTTTTCTTCAATGTGAAAATTAGAAAAGAAAGGTTTGTTTAGCAAAGTGCAGTTTTTGGAGAGGTTTTTTTTGCATGAAAAGAAATTTGTATAGGTGAAAATACAATGTGAGGCAATTGTTTTTGAGTACTGTTTTTCGTTTCTCGTGAAAGAACTTGTGAAGAGAGTCAAAGAGGAGGTCACGGCATCGTTTCGAGCATTCCCGTCTTCCCATCACCCTCTGTATAAATCAGCGAGTTGAAAAAAGAGACAAAACAGGAAATCATACTCAGAAAATTATGAACCTTTTTTTTCAGTTTAAAAAATTTTCGTTTTTGAATCAAACTCGTGCAATTCATTTAGACATGCAAAACACTTGAAATTGTGCATCATTCAACATTCTCAAACTCGGACTCAAAAATAACAAAGAAAAAGTTCATTCAAGCTTTATGCAACAAGCAAACAAACAATGCTATACAGATAGATATATTGTGAGGATATAAGGAGAGACTTCAAACACGTTAAAGGAAGGAGATAAGCAAGACAAAGTCGGTTATCAAAAGTATGTTAAGGTATGTTGGTTCTCAGTCGTTGCAGTTTCATTTGCAATTTGGATCTCCAACAACGGTGGCAAAAATTTTGTAAATAAAAAATCAACACGGTTAGAAATGCATTTTCAAAATGATTTTTCCCCTATTACCTTATTTTCTTCGTCAAAGTAATACTTTTTGTCAGGAAGACTCAAACCTGCAGGAGATATCTGTAATATATACACAAAAATAGATTATAAGCATATGAACTCCAATATTTGTTGATATATCATAAATTCCTTGCCTTGATAATATTTCTGGACGGAACACGAGGATCTGGAACAACGGTCACTTGGAAGTATGGGCTGGAAAGGCGTTCTGCATGCAACTTGCGCAATACCCTTGGAAAGTCAAACTCATTCTTTTGAAAGGTTCGAAGCACCTGCCACCCACCTGTACAAATAAACTTTTTGTCATGAAAATGAATAAAAAATTAATTATGCAAAAAGTAAATTATTCGTACCCATCACACTAATTATCCTGAGTAAAGGTTTACTCCCTTCCGGTTCAATATACTCTGTCGCCATACAAGAATCATAGAATCGTTTCATTTTACCAACGACGCTATTTGGCTCGTCAATCACAGTTCTTGGTAACGTGTTAAGCAATGTCCTAACTTTTCCTTTCACTTAAATGCAACATGTTAAATGTTAGTTTTGGAATAGAACAAATTGTGGTGAAGGGTCTAAATAATTAAATGAAATACCCTGCAAATGATGTTCCAATTTGGAATCCCAATATGCACGCGAGTCGGGGATGGGGTTATTTTGTAACCATCCACCACAACCAAACTCCCAAATGTCTTGGCAAGGCTCTGCTGATGCGTTTAGCGAACCTAAAATCTGCATCCAGAATTTAAAGTTATCAATATGACGCG
>LJIJ01000940.1:0-65072 GCA_001718145.1 Orchesella cincta
CTACTAAACGACGATGATGGTCTGTTACACGTATGAATGGATGAATACTCACGTTACGTTTGGATATACAAGTGAGCCGTGAAATTCTGTATGAGCAAAATGCTATAAACAGTGTGTGTAAGCATCCTATAGTATAACGAGTAATACTGCTGTATGAGTTGAGTAGCGTACGGTGGATTGCACACATAACGAGTTAAAGAAAGTGGTAAGTTACTTTACTAACATGTTCTTCACAGTAAAATCTTGAATGGTACCAGTGGCACTGCTGGTACTTTACTTACTACTTTCTTTAACTCGTTTGTGTGCAATCCACCGTACGTACTCAACTCATACAGCATGTATCTACGCTTATATATAGGGATGTACACACTGTTTACATTTTCCTCATACAAATTCACGGCTCACTTGTATATCCAAACGTAACGTGAGTATTCATCCATTCATACGTGTAACAGACCATCATCGTCCGTTTAGTAGGTTTACAAAGCCATGGCATTGCCTTTCACTGACGCCATGCGACGGCACATCATTTTCTTTCTCTTCTTGGTTTCTTCCTTGAAGAGCGACATCATGTCTGTAGAGAAACTTGGTGGAAATAGAGCTCTAATGCTTATACAAGTCATATATATAATATGGAAGTCTCTACATTATGAGCTATGATGCTCTCCTCTACTTTATTTGTATTGTAGAGAAGAGAAAGCTCAGAGTTCTGAAAAGAGATCACAGCACAACCAAAACACCAAAGAAAGTAATGATGGAGCATGTCCGACGGAAATTCACCCGAGCTGACACTTTTCTCACACTTACATAAATACTCTATATATGAGATTCTTTTTTTTTCTTCTTTTAAATATCTAGCTAACCTCTTAAATAAAGCAAAAGGCAGTTTGTGGCGTAAAATATGGATATGGTCTTCTGAAGAATAAACCATCCATTATGGTATCCGCCATGCCCATCATTTCCCTTCATGTCAAGGTTACCACAGAACGTAACACACATTTTACTACCGAAAGAAAATGGAATAAAAATCTTAACCAACATGCACACACACAAAGTAAAAATATACATACATATATATACGTAAAAAAAGTATACAGTCGAGAAAAAATCTCGTTTCATTTCCATATCCCAAGTTCGGGGGTATGTAGGTCTCGGAATAAAATGTTTATATTATATTAATACTACTTGTATGAAAGGATGCTGGTGGTAATAACATGTAATGTACATTCAACATTTTGTAATCTACAAATGGCATGCATGTAACAAACACATTCCTAAAAAAAGAAGGCAAAAGAATGGGAGCATGCCGCTTTTGTGCAATACAGAAAACGATGATGCATTCTATTAAACATAGATACACACACACAACAAACTTTTATGAGCCCATATAATATTTAGCCGACACACAAATGTGTGGCAGCGTGGTAGACATGATGTGTGTTATGCTCACTCTCTGACTCAACTTTACTTTACTACTACACTTTCTCTTTCTGTGCCCGAAACAGCAACGAACTACTTTTTCCCTTCACTTTTCTTCATTGTGTGTGGGGGAAAATCTAGTTGCTTACATAGTAGAGAAAAGAGATGCTTTCAATAATAAATATATGCTCGTTACATTCATCATTATGTGAAATCCTTGTTTAGCCACTTTACAGCATCAATATTTAAAAGAAAGTGTGATACATATTGTATGTCCAGTGTTATGTAGCATAGCTCTAGGTTTACGTAGCATGTCAAGAGCGAACCAAAATATTAGAATTTATTTTGCCGAGTTGGCTCGCAGGTCTGTCACTCAAGATAAATTAATTAGCACGCTTTACTCGAATGCAATCTGGGATGCAGATGTATGTATGAATGTTTGCCTTATAGTCGTCGTGTGTCTGGAGATATTTATGTATGACAATGACGTGTATTCCAAGATAAAAGAATATGCCGCAACAGTTGTGAATTGTGATCCATATAACATTATTATTTTTTCTCATAACACGTGAACATACGGGTATATTTTGACAGACATCTTTACAATATCAATTCGTTTTCATCAGTTGATTTCTCTGGAAGAGCAGAAAACCAGCCGCCAGTAGAAAAACAACCCTTTCATCTCATTTTGTTTCATTATTTTCAAGCAGAAAGGTTGCCATCACCATATGGTGCACAGGTTTTCCCATTCAACTTTCCCAGACAATGAGACCAGACAGGAAGAAAACTGTAAAATGTGTGAACTGAATGTAATGTATTTACTGATGTCTGGATGGTATATATGTATATTTACTTACATCAAAACAAAATGGATGGATGTGAGTGAGCGAGAAAATAGTTTTTTTTCACAAGTAAATTGTAAGTGGTGGTATTATTGTCAGCTCAGTGTAATTTAAATGATGTAGAAGGGTAATACATGAGGATTAAAAACATTGATGGGATTAACTCTTCTCTCCATGAATGGGGAAACGCTTCAGGATTCAAAGCTTTCCCACTTATACTTTTTCTACAACGAAAATGTGTGCAAGTCTTTTTTTTTGAGACAACGATATATTACCAGCCACCACTGTGACTCTTTCGGTTTCTCGTTAACTAGTTCTCTGCAGCAACGATCGAGCTACTGACGACGACGACCACTCTCATACTTTTTGGTAGGGAAAGTCAAGCCAAAATGGTATAATGTAATGTAACCGGTTTGTTATCCCACATGGTATCTTGTGTTTGTGAAAATGGTGCATTATTCTGCCCTTGAAGTTGTGTCCTGAAAACTCGTTTCCTCTTCTGCTGAAAATCTCATTCCATGAATGGCCTTGCATTGCGATAGGATATAGGGCCACTGCATCAGCAGAGAGTGAGTGAGTGGGCGACGTTCAAGTGAAAGTTGTTCCCCATCATTCTTGTCTTTAATTCCTCTTTCAGAGGAGCGGAAGGGAACAATAGCCGAGAAGTGTATACATAGGGAGCAGCGTGTTACTGTCAGCCAAATGGAAATAATAATAGTATTAGTAGCAGATAACTTTCTCTTTTTTTACAAACACACAAGGGGCGAAGACTCTTGCTGCATGCTGGTGATGTTTAATGTGCGTAACTTCTTAAAGATAAGGGAGCAGACTGAGCTCACTCCTGTCCTTGCGTTGCTCACTCATGCTGTTGACGAAGAATCCATATCAGGATTTTAATATCATCTTGAGCCTGATCACTCTGTGACCAAAAGGATCTTCACTCTCTGTGAAGTGAGCTTGAACGAACACACTTCCTGTGAGCATGTTTAGGAAAGACTACGGAAGATAATTTTCTAGCATTGCAGCGTCGTAGTCGGGTTGATATATCTGATTCTTGTGCAGCAAATATAAATGGCTTGGCTACTCAACACAATTTTTATTATATTCACTGCTTTTTCTTACAATCATATATGTACTGTCATCTCTCTGTCAAATTAGAGGATGCTCCTGAGTACACGATGTGAATTGGGAATTAATAACTTCCCCCTTTGTTGATTGCCTTTGATTCATTATTTCCGAAATACATAATTATATTGGTAGATCATTTCATTGCTTCTCTCAAAAACTTGCTCCCCAAAGTTATAACTTAATGTTGCGTTCTGCCTTTGAATTAGTGAGAGTCATACGATAACAGTGTTTATAGAGATATGTATCATAGTTGACAGCGCAGCACGGTTTATGATTCCTTTCCGAACCCATTTACCTAACGATGCGATATAACGCATTATCCATGTTTGCTGTCGCCTCAACTCCTGTACACGGTCGTTTGAAACACGCACTGTCACGCAATCTCAGAAATATACATTTTCTCTTTTCTGTCTGCCGACTTCTATATCTCATGAAATATCTGACAAGTTCCGTGGATATATGAATATCTTTATAAATGATTATCGATGTAATGTATGTGAGCGCTGCTACAAATTGCTTGCAAACAAACCGAGGGGAAGGAACGATGTGTAGATGCGGCCAAGTTTTCCCAGTTTCATTTTTAGATATCCTGTTCCTTCCACTAATACGATTTGATCAAGACATGGACTAACAACAAGTTAACATGAAAGAAAGCATACAACTATCCATCTATTGCACAATGTTATACAATACGACTGTGTGTACATACACAATGGCATTTCTTCCGCAAACATTTCACCAGCCAAACTCATGTGTAGAAAAATGTGTGTGTCTCGCAGATATAGAGTTGCATGCGTATAGATTTCATGATGCATTGATGTTGTTGTGTCTAGAGAAGAGAGGTGTAGAGTGTGTTATCTCATTCTTTTTCAAGATTCCATTACTACTTCAACGACCGTGGCCATCAACATCACCATTTTCATCAGTTCATCGCTAGTTTCCTCTTCAGAATTGCATCACCACGTTTTTCCTGTGAGTGTGATATGATTATGCAACTCACTCTACAAAGACATCCATAAAAAATATTGAAAGGAACATATCATTGTTACTTGCCAAGCATGAGTATCTATACAAGGCGCTGGTTTCACACAACCAGAACCAGAAGGACTTACTTCCCACATTACGCCAACAATGGTACCTGTACCTGTACACGTGTAAGCTCAACCGCTACTAGCTTTTGGGGTTCTCATGAAAGCAACTTTCTTTTTCCTTCTTTCACAATGTAGGCTTTCTCCCTTTTGAAAAAAAAACGAAGAATAACATTTTCGTATTTCACCTTTCTACATGGGAAAAACTCCAAATATATTACTCGCCAAGGCAAGTGCAAGGAAGCGATACTAAATCAGTGTTACGTTAAAGGATGACTTGAAGTATGTAAGTTGAAGCAGCATCCGCAAATCGATGAGGTCCTCTCCGCACAAAAAAGTGAAGAAGAAGAAGAAAAAAGTTCTACTCTTTTTCTTTGCTTTTCATTCTAAGCTCACTTGAAGCTGGAGTATGAAGAAAAAAACTGTAAAAGCAATAGCAAATAGCAATACCAGTTCCCAAGAACAAACTTAGCAGTAAAAACTTCGCACACGATGACAATGGTGGCGATGATGATATTCCTGTACGCTGCCCATATAACAAACTATGAAAATAAAAAAATATCATGGGAATAATATGTAGAAATATATACAACATGAGCGTCAAGTTATAATCCTATATTAGTATATTAAATGTACATGGCTCTCATGTGTGAACAGTGTGGAGTGGAAACCTCAGACTAGAAAGGGAATTCTGATATTTCCTCAAGTTTTGAATTCGTTATACATTGCTTGCTGAACCGAAAGAAATGGGAATGAAAAAAGCTCAGCTTTTCTTTCTTTTCACCTACTCTTTAAAAAACAAGGGAAACTTATCTTTTTACTCTCTCCCTTTCACTACTATTCTTTCATCTAAAAAAATTCTTTTTTATAACAAAGTTAGGATTTACTTAAAAAGTACATTTCATACACATTTTGTATGTTTATACAACTCTCTATTGTATTGATATTTCTTGTGTTCGACTTATTGCAAAGATTAGAAAATACATCAACCTCGACTCGCAATGCTGACGAGGCTATAATAAAAATGAACCTACCTTAAACCTTACTACATTAACGAAACAGACCTTTGCCCAAGTTGGAATGTATTTCAATGCAAACACTCCAAACTTTGGTCTCGTTTTGAGACTTTTGGAGATTCGAGCATATATACGTATGCATTTGAACTCGATAATATTCGATGTACCTAAAGGAACTCATTCAAGGTGAAATTTACGTTTTCCAGAACATGAGGAAACAAAAAATGTTTCGAGGTAGGAAATGAAGTGTAATGCAAGTGCTTGAAAATCTCATATTCGTATGTAGCGTGCCAACAAATCTTATTTGTATGCTTGTTGCATAAAATCCAAGAAATTTAAGCAGTCTATGTATAAATTGGAAAGTGTATAGAGCATTATAACATTACTTTACATAATCAATACAGTTAACAAGAAAACTCTTGAGTTTCGAGCAAAATTCCCTTGGAAAAAACGTCGATACGACAGTGTTTTGCAATTTTAAACAAAGGGGCTCAAAAATGTTTGCTGTCAAAAAATTAATCAGTGTAAAACGATGCTTAAGCTGTCAAAAATTTTCGAATCGACGTGTGCAGGCTGATTCCTTTCTCTTATACATATCCCATAAGCGCAATCTACGAAATGGTCAACAAATGTGCAAAACTCAATTTTTATCTTCTTGCTTTTATTCTATCCATCTTGGTTATATTTGATAAGTTGATAATATAACTTAATGCAATTTAAAGCGATGTGAGCACAATTCTGGATACTTATTTACTCACATGCATGCACTTTTATTCATTTTTTGGAATGTGCGGTCACCTGTCAGCTTAAGTATAAGTTTGTTTAGAAAACTGCGTAGATTGTTTTCTTGAAAAATTCAAGTAAAAAAATACGAATGCTCGTTCGGCTGGATATGTAGGATAAACTTGACTATATGTATACTTGAGGGAATTCCAATACGGTGAAAGCTTCTTTTTTGTGTTGGACGCAATGAGAGATTTATACGGCATGACCTGTATTATCCTACCCACCACGCGGAGTACTTATACTTATGTATGTAGGTAGTGTGTGTGGTTTAGTTTATGTGATGTGTTCGAAATAAAAGGTGTGCATGGGTTTTCCCTGATCTTAAATCTTCTAACGACGGCCTTTTAAAGCAATAAAATTGGAAAAGTTCTCTCAGGATTTTGTTTGAGTCATATCTTGAAATGATTTCAGATAACTGTCGGCAAAAATTTATATAAAGAGGGCAGTATTACTCGAGAGAGAAAGCACAATGTGAGTAAAGAAATGTGTGGGCTGTGAAGAGATCTGAACTAAAACTGGCTCTCATTGATCGGTTTGACAATACTTGATTTAACTTGGTGGCAGAATAGTAGACTTTCCAAACTCGAAGAAAAGGGAGTAAGAGAAGGTAAAACTTTTGCTAAATTTACTATATATTCGTCGTGAGAAGAAAAATCCTGGACCATTTACTTGTTTTCTTACATTCCCTTATATAAGCGGGGAGGCTCTCTTTTTAAAGGGAAAAAATGTTCTTGGCGGAAATACTTTAATGCAATATATCCATACATAAGCAGTAATCGACGAAACTTTACATGACCTCAGCGCTTTTTAATGGCCACTTGACGTTGTTGACGGCCTTAGAGCCGGAGATATATATGGTGGTATATTAGGGAGGAAAACGCTCCTATTTATTAATGCTGGTGGTATAGCAAACGATCTACAAAGCTTTCAACTTATTTTCATGGCTTCTCAAGAATTAATTTAGTAAAGATATTTCAGACTAACTGCTTTGCTCTCTGCCAGAGCTCTCCACTCCTATATTACTGCTGTAGCTGCGGAAAAAAAGTGATTCGATCCCTGTCTCTGAAGACGAATCCTAAAAATATTATAGCTGAATATGCATGAAACCTTAATATGCACATTTAGGAACATTACAACTCCTACTCCACTCACTCAGTATAGCCAGTCGTTTCGGTGAAACTTGCATATTCCCAAGGCCTCTCTTGTCGGGAAAAGCTACACATCTCCGCATCATTCGAGTCTATCTCTCTGGAAAAATGTAGTGTGTACCACCACTACCACACCATATTCCTGGAAGAGTGATCGAGTTGTCGTTGTCACTAAAACAGTACAGGAAGGCTCAAGACTTTTAGTGCGTACTTCATAGTACTGAAATAACATGCTTGTTGCAAGACGATGAAAACAGCAAAAAAATGGAAGAGGAAAGAGAACCAGTTGTAAATGAAATTGTCGTACTTAAAGATATTCATATTCGCCACTCACTCCCTCGCTTCATACATGTTCGTACGATGTAGGATGTGTGTGTGTGTGTAAATTCCTTCAGTTTATAGTAATCGTCATGATATTATTTAGCTTTATTGGCATGTGTACATATGAATGCTATTATGCAGAACTTTCATATTATATAAGCGGCTAACACTACTGCTGCTGCTGTTGGAGTCATTTGCTCCTCGCACTCCTGACCTTTTATGAGCCCATTACATTTTACAACATGAGGAATATGTCAAGTTAACCCTGTCGACATTTTCCTCGAATTAATATTCGCTCCATTCTCTCTTTCTCCTTTAGACTTTTAGTCGTATTCTCACAGTTGGAGAAAAGTTGTCGGTTGTCTTTGAAATAAGCAGCCACATGATTCGTTCCCAAATATCATAAAGAGCTATTGCTTGCTCGTCTTGTTCCACTGTTTCTACAATCGTGCTGTGTAAAAGTAAAAGCTGAGGCTTACTACAATGACATACTTCCTTCCGTTTCCTATCATCACACACCAGCGAAACTTTGGCCAAGCCAGACTTAAACAGTGTGGAGCCCTAGCACGTGGTACAATATCGTTTGTGTTTTTACATAATACGGAGTGAAGGACGGGGTTATTGCAATGTCCCTTTGATGTTGAATGCTTTCTCTGAACCTATGGCGCAGAGGGTATTCTCATAAAAAAGCCAAACCAAGGCGCACATGAAATGTGGATTCTCATCTCATAAGTTACGCAGGACATTCATATATGTGAAGCACTTTTAGCTACATGGCTTTTGCAATAACACTCCAAGTTGCACTCGTATATTCAATGTCATCGTTAGACAAATCTGAAATGGAGCTCGCTCAAGTTGTTAAAAATAACTACGCTTACATACATTATTTTCACTCGTTTTATGAGAAATCATATAAAGTTCAAAAAGTCCTACAAGGGAGACGGTTTAGCGTATTGAAGTTAAAATGAAATTAAAAATTTCTATCATATATTAAAGGAAATTTGAAACAGATGCAGTAGTAAGTAGCATCTTTGTACTATTTTACACAAATGTTTAGTATTGTGCGTAGTAGTGACAATGTTAATGAATTCTGTCTAGAAATACCCATTGTCTGCATATAAAAAATATTATCATTGTGCGTCGGTTATATACTCCACGACCCTTTCCCACTAATAGTGCCCAATAGCGATACAATGAGTTTTGCCAGTATCAAAAAATTATCTAGTAGTTAATTAACAACGCTACAATCTGTATGCAGACAGTTCTGTATTATTAACACCGTGGTACAAATCTACTGGATGTATTTTGTATTATATTGGAGATTCGAGTATCCATTACTACTCTAGAACAGATTTTCATAATACCAATGTTAATTGCGTTAATGCATGCGTCTCTTTCTACTCTAGTTTATGTATATATAATGTTCCTCACAGCCACAACTTTATTTCCCCTGCTTAGTCCCTGTAGTTCATTGCTTTCCATTGCTTTCATTTCAGTTAATTGAATTATCAAAAGCAGATATCCCACTACATTCCTGATAGAACACTGTTAATAAAATAGGCGCACTTAAAATTTTACATTCTGTAGAAACACAATTTGTTTGGGAGTCAACAAACAGATTCGCGTTTGAAAATCCAAAAGGATTCATACATATAAATTCATGTTCCGAGTTCACAAACAACTCTTGAATAATCTAATAGAGGAAACAGAGGACACTCTAATTTACCAAAAACTGATTCACCGCTTTGTGTACACGCAGTTGTATGGAGTCCTGTTGTAGATTTACATTCATATGTAAATACTGTATTATGTGAGACAACATCGTGATATCAATATACACGCTCATTATTGAAATAGTATGTATGAATATATATATGAATCGACTATATCAAAACTTTCCTTTGATGAATCGGAATATAAAACGACTACGCTCATTGAGTAAACAAGTAAATAGTTAAAAGCGAAATTACAACCACAAAACATGTATAGGTTTTGGTAAAAACGAACATTCATCCCATTCGCAAAGGATTAGACCAGTTTTGGTAGTGTTTCGATCTAGGATTTTTGGAGAAAGGAATGGAATCATTTTGTTAGTTTAGTTTTGTGAATGAGCCTGAAGGGAAGTTTTTAAGCTGAAAGTAATACATGATGTTATGCTACTCATACTTGTGGATTAAGTGAAGGGTGATGCATTGCTGTATATCATCAAGAGGTTTTTATTGGCCCTTTTCAGAATTTGAGAATTGGTCTGGCAAACGCACGAAATCTTTTGTTTTTGTTGTGACGATTATTTATGCACACAGTTTGTGTTTGATACTCACTCTCAGTTGATGATGAAATGTGATAACATTTTGCTTTATACCAACGAGTTAAAATAGTAAAATGAAGTTTCCCCAAAAGTTTAATTTTGCTTTCATAGTAGTCGAAGACGAAAACAAGTTTTGGGACGTAGTGACAAGTAACACTAACTCTGTGTAGTTCTCACTCTTTGTTCTCAGTTCTCGTTTCATTATAAAATGTATGGACAGAGAGATAATGTGAGAACGCTGTTATTTCATCATGTGTATAGTCACTGCGTAAGAATGAAAATAGATTCATTGCAACTACTGACGCAAGTTTTGTTATTGTTTCCAACTCTTACAATAAATGGTGTCGATTGTACTATAGCTACAAAAGTACGTAGAAAGTCGATGATATAAAGACAGGGCAGTATGAGAAATTGTGTAGACGATACAATGAGGATGCATAAAGTCTTTGGCTTTCACTTTGTCAATGGAATAAAATTTCTTGGAAGCTTATCAAAGACAACATTTGTGTACATACATATTTGTTTTTGGTGAATTTACGAAAGTTTAGCTGGTTGTTAATAAGATTTTTAAGAGAGAATGTCTTCAGGCTGTTTACATTGTGCTCCTAAATCACATGCACATAGATCATTTCCCTACGAAAGTGAAAGGAGAAGTACACATATAGAAATGAAGAAGGATAAAGACGTGTCATTTGTTTTAAAACTATGCATTTTCCCAAGAATTGGGTTATGACTACTGGTCGTTAAACCACACAGTAGCTCTTCGCTTGAGTTGACTAAATCGCTTAGCTCTGCGGCTCTATCTCTCTCGCTTATTGTGGTTACCAACACATAGCTTGGGGATACACATTCAGCAACTAGCGTAGCATACCCTTTCATGGTCTTTTAGCTCTTTGATAATTTTCAAAATATTTGCAGGTTTATTTGTATTCAGTTTTAATACGAGATAGGATACGTGCTCCGTATTCGTAATAACACACAACAAAGAGAGCTACTCCATGAATTTAATGAACAGAAATGTATTTGCTTCTTAAAAGATTTCGTTATTAATTGCGGCTTTGTATCCAGCAAACTTTTCCCTTTCCTTTCTCCATCAACTCAACGAGAGTAAGTAATAAAAGCCAAACTACCACTAGAACAGATCCAATTCATCAACAACTCTCCTCTCTTTCTTCGTAATAAGGAACAAACTTAACCTAATGCGTAACACGCCGAACCGGAGGCAATGATCCAAGTAATGATGTTGATGAAGACGATAATCCTGCCAACTCTGGTTTATAAGTTGACTAAAAGTCCAGTCGATTTTATTTAGAGGGTTTTGTAGCCATTCGTCGATACGGCCACCGTTTACCGTTATATTATAGAATGGGCTATAACACTATTCCATTTTTCCTTTGATGTTAGCAAATAAGTAGAACGACCCAAACGTAAGAAACAACAGTTCCCCAGTTCCCTTCTTTCATGAGCACGGATTTTGGCTACCACAACGCAACGCTACACAAAAATTAGCACTATATGTGTTTGGCTGAGTATATAAGTATATCCTTATCCTTACATACCTTGTTTACAACTACATATTCGAGGATTTGGCAAGAATCGTGAAGACATACAAATTCGTCTTTTCTGCAAAAAAAAATGTGGGAGAGAGCAAGGAGAAGGAAGGAGAATATGTGGGGTCATTTGGTCGCGACATAACAGGCTTTTCCCTGTCGTAATGACTGAATTTTGCGAATCTCATCTGAAACATTCACATCAAACCGACTGGCAACTGCTTGCTAGGTTACTTGCCGCTTTTCTTCCTGTTTGTTGGCTATAAACATGAAACTCTAGAAAGGCCCATGTTTTCTATTTTATAATATTGTATATATAAAATATGTACATCTAGCATTTTCCATAGTATATAGGCCCTCATCTCATCCGTGCCGCTTTCACCTCACTTTAATGTAAGTTGATGATGATGATGATGATATTATACAATATTATGGCCCTACAAAAATATATGATTGCAATGTAATATGTAATGCAATGCAATAAGATGTGACATGAGGTTGATAGGGCTGCTTCCTCAACTACTGACAACTTTTACTCCAGTCATGCTAAACCCATTTCATATCCAAGGAGCAAGAGCATTCACATCCACATGATATGTGTAACAGTGAAAGCGTAACATTTTCTCCTTTTGACTCGCTCTTTCTCCTTCGTTTTTTTTGCTGGCACAATTTTCGTAAAGCAATTCAACTCAACGTGTTCAGCTCCATTGAGAGAAAGAAAAAACGGAAGGAAGGATGGATAGTCCAAAATGCATGGCTAGTAGCCAAATGGGTCCATAGGTGTCGAGAAAAAGTGGAGAGCAAAACCAAGTTAGATCGTGACACACAATCCATCAAATGCTCTTTCCAACTTGCTACTTATATGTGTGAGTACAACATGGTATATACATTCATCGTACATTAACAGGGCTGTTGCTGATGTAATGTAAAGTACGATCACATTGATGATGATGACGACGCCGTTACAGGGCTACTAGTGGCAATAGCATTACATTATTACTCACACATGTAACATTACCTAACTCCTGAAAATAATATGAATATATAGAATAGAGTACATTGCTACAACACTTCCGTAGAGAGAAATATCGGCCAGGCTGAAGATTGCATTGGCAAGAGAAGCAGCAGTGAACGATCAAGTTGTAGCCGCCGCCACGCAGTTTTCTACGTTCATATACAAACGTGTTTGTAAAACTATGTAAGAACAAGGCATGATATATTATGTGGGTAACTAGTATGCATGTATGGATTTCGGAGAAAGCTGTTAGTGGTCTGGTAAACTATGGCAGTAGTGGCACGATTGAAGAATAATGTGATAGGAAACATAACACCACTACTCCCTGCTATATCCAATATAATATGGGCTTGCTTGGTCTTTCAACTTGACTTAATCAGTCTCTTTTTTCCTGTCTGGTAGCCTGTTCTGCCTCCAGCTTGCTCGTAACTACGCTCTTCCTTCTTCGGCTTTCCATTTAACCATTGATTCCCAACACAGATCGGTCATCCATTATATTGGCATTTGTGATGTTGGCACCGGGATCAACCTAATGTATGCGTATCAACGCTTTTGAATGAGCTCATTGAGACAGGTTAAATAGTGTTCAAACCTTGTAATAATTGTGTGTTCCTTCCACTTTCATGTGCTACCGGTGCGGTAGTATGGTTAAAGGCATATATAGTATGATATGTATGAGTTTGCCTGATAGACCATTTCGTGTGGACTTTTAATTCTAGTCACTTCACGGCCTCGGTCTGTTGGCTGTTCCTTGTGCCACCACCGCCCTTGTATGGACTACATGGTGGAAAAGATTGCAAATGTCCAGCGAAAAAGGATTTATTGCTTAAATACTAACTTGTGGAAATTCTCAACAATGATGAATGACTCCACTTCTATTTGGCAGCTATGTTTACTTAATTAATACCCTTTGCACGCGACCTTCATTCAAGTGTAACACGGACAGAGGATATTTACGAGCAGAATAGGATACCTATATACAGTTGCGGTACACGCTAGGAGGTTTTTCTTGTATCCTTCTTGCATATCCGTCCTGCCCTTTTGTTCCACTCTCTGAAACTGGACTTCACGACACGACCTCAATTTTCGTAGATAGGAGTAAACAAGAAGGTGCTGCAATTAAAGAGTTTTTCATTACTGGCCATGACTGTGCTATTAAAGGGTTGTGGCAATTTAATATTGCTCAGAAACTTTGGCTTTCAGCAAGTCGTGCGAACTAATGCTATAAAGAGTACACAGTTGGAACATTTATTCTGTCCAAGCATTTTTGCCAAATGTACAAATCAGCCTGATGAACTGGTAGCTTTGAATTTCGAAACTGATTCAGGATATAATTTAGAAAAGTTATTGTAGTAGAGAAATCCCTAACCTACAATTTCATTTTGAAAAGTAAGTAGGATAAATATATGCAATGAAAAACAAACAACACAAATGGTATATTTTTTGGAGAATCATAAGAAATTGAAAAGCTACTTTCTCCAGCTAAAACTTTCCCATTTATTATAGATTTTCGTATACTTTGTGCGTACTAATAATAAATTATGTATTCAAAAGTCTAAAAACCTTTAATGTAAACATAGGTGCATCCATCGTTCGTGTCGTTGATTTGCGTCGTTGAAAGTGCGTATCAGCTATAAACTTACTTGTAAACCGAGGGGACGACGATCGTGTGCAACTATTGTGCACGTGTTTCTTAACCCTTCGTTACAGGTTTGAGAGTATCGTTTAACTATCGTCTCCAAAAACTTTAGTGCTTTTACCTCAACCAAAACGATACATGCAGGGCATGCCAATTCCAACTCTACTGTCTGCCTCTAACCAATGTCATGATGACCAATCTATTTAACAACTGTACAGATATGCCAGAACTTTTTTATAGCTTTGTCCCTCCTCCCCAGTCTACTGATTCGATATTCAACAGACTCGTGGCCGGTGGCATTCATCATCACATATTCGTTTCAACCTTGCATTTCATTGCAAGGAAATAGAAACGACACAGCAATTTTCTTTTGACACGCCTGAGACTGATTTGTTACTTAAATTACAAAACACAAACAGGATGACATGGACAGAAATTGCAGATACATATTCTACATGTGAGTTGTTTGATATTCACATTTCCACACTCAATGTTTGAGTAGCAATTTATTCTTGGCATCGTTTTCCTCAATCCAGTATCAAACTGACTAGCTGTTTGATAGATATTATGATAAATCAACAGAAAATTATTTATGTATGTAAAATAACATTCGCTCTCATTTTCTTTTTAATTCCACACTTGTTATCCGATTTCATCACGTCAAAAGAATTTTTTCTCCCATGCCACTGCAATCACTCTAAGTGCAGAGCAAAGCGAGACCTGTTTTTTTACTCTATGAAACAAAATTACCCCAGCGTATCTAATTTCAGCATGTCATGAAGGAAAAAAGCAAATCAAAGAGAGAAAGGAAAAACAACAGAAGAGAAAAAAATATATAAAAGCTCTTTCATATTTAAAGTCTGTGCTTCTCTCTCACTACATAGTTTTTTCGTGTTCGTGTTTGGTAGATTGAAGTTGAGACTGCAAGCTAGCATTTCTGCAAGGAAGGGAAAGAAAAGTACATACGTATTGTATATTGCTATAAACATTGACAGTGCACCACAATGGAGCCTTTTTTGAAATAATGTAGACAGGTCCAATGGAAAAGGCAAGTCTATCTTGATATCATTGTACAAAACGGATCTACATACAACAAGTAAATATTTTAAGGTGGGTCTGTACGGTGTATGTATGTATTTGACATTTATATGAGAATGTGTTAGAATTTTTAATGTAGCATGACGGTAATATATAAATGTATACTCGCAGTAAAAATATGCCACAGGCTGTTTACAATGGTTTTTTCCGGATGAGTGACACGAGATGGAATAACTAGACGATCTAGTAGCATACATGCATTCGCTTGCGTTACATTAGATGCAACATTTGGAAGTATTGCCTTTTTTACGTACGTAAGTTATGATGAAAGCTCTGAAAGATGGATGAAGGCACACTTGCAAGTCAAAGAGAAAAGAAAGAAAAGAATGAACAAAGAAGTTGCTGAGCTGGTGAAAATATTTTTAGAATAAGATGAAGTCTCATCTGACACTGTATATAATATGCTTACGAATCGCAAAGTGAAATATCATAATGTGAGATCTGTACGCATGTTTGTAATGTTATGTAATACGAAAGTTCTTGTACACAAATACAAATTCAAACAGCACATTCTTTGGGCATGTGTACTATGCTTGTATTACACAATACTTGATTGCCAATAGCCATGAAGAATTGCAAGTCATAACACGGTGGACTTTGTTGTAGATTTGTAAATATGCCCCAATTCTCAAATCTTCAGTCAAACTACTCGAAACTTAACTTGAAATTTAAGGTACTTTCAAGGCTTGACGCTAGTGACGTCGATCGGGGATGAAATGGAAGACATAACAAACAACAAAACTACAACGCTATTGATATACACCCCCTCCCAAGATTGTGTTGACATACTTTTTCCTGCCAGAAAAGTAGTAATCAATTACGCATGTCGAGTCAATCTGAAACTTTCAAAATATACTACGTATAAGAAAAATCAGAATGATTAATATGAAAGTGACTTGTAAAACTATAAACTAAACTTGATTTGATACTTCTGTTTCATTCGAACTTTCTCCTTCGCATTCACATTAATTGCCTAAAACAAAGTTAACTCTAAAGTTTAATATATTAAACTAGGCAGACCTGGGTAGCTGAGGTTGAGAATTATTTTTAGTCAACTTTTGTATTTCTGAAACATACAAGTTGTATAATACAACTAGTGAATATATGTTTAACTCACCGAAAGTTTTTTAGTCGTTAGTCTATTCACATTTCCAACTAACTAAAGTACTGCGTATAAAATTGATGAGACATGCTATGGAATATCAAATATACTTTTGGGTATCAAAAATGTATGCACGACTGCACGTCATATTTTTTGTGAAAGCACACAATCTACATGTTACAGTATTTGTATAAGGGGGAGAAAAAGTTTACTCCATGTGATTATCATGATGACAGAGAATGATTGTTTGTGCTTGTCTGTTGCTGGTTGTAGCGCTCTACTATTATGATTAACAGACGTTGCTTGATTTAACTTTTATGGCATAAGACGCAAGATGAAGGACGGCTCCCTATAATGTATATTGAGTGACAACTAACTTGTCAGTTTTTGTTGTCTATGGGTTGGTGCATTTTGAATTTGTTCCTCAGTTAGCTGAAGACTTGAAAATATGAGCATGCATACAAAACCAAAGGAAAAGCATGATGCATAACGACGAAATTGCTGTTTAGTAAGTATGTCGGCAACAAATCGTTCAAAGCATCATATATAGTGTTCATTCTTTTACATTTGACGTAAATATTGTATAACTCTTGTTGCAACCCTTACCACTGTAAAAACTGAATTTAAGCTTGTTTGAGTGAATTATAATACTGAGAAAATACAATATGATCAAAGTATTCCTGCTTTTATATACCACAACATGCAGTTAATAAAAACACATCAATAAAATAACATTGCAAAGTCTACCTTTGCTAACTGTTTGCCGATGATGTAACGAGAAAAAACTTGACATTCTTGGCGGCAGTTGAGCTTGTTAGTGGAACTCCTTTGTGAATTAAAAATTCATCGCATCAATGTCAACGACTTATATAGGATTTCACAGAGGAAAAGAAACCAAGTATACACTAGCAATCAGCAAGATAGATGGCAAAAGAACCAGGAGTCCCAGATGGCTCATTGTTTGACATTTTAGCATAGCATAGAATTTTTGAATGGCCACGCAACCTGTTTAACTAACCCAGTTTTTTAGGAAGATTCACGGACTTAAATTTAGACTCTTTGTTATTTGCTTTGGTGCAGACGTTTTGCTCCAGTAACGGCAAAAATGTTATAATGATGATGACACGTTTATTTTGTACGCTACACTACAGCATACGAAACTACTAAAAGTGTACAGCAATGTATATAAAATGCACGACGCAAAATATTGCATACATTTATTGTGCGAAGCGTTCATTCAGTCAAATTCCCGACACCATTTTATTTCAGTCTATTTTAGTAACTACAGAGTCACAGCAATAAAAAATGAATACTTTATTGCTGTGGAATACTCACCCATATTGAAACCTATTTTTAACAACCGACCTGGATTGATGGATTTTTAAGAATACAAATTTTTTTGGGGTATTAGTGGGTAGTTGTGTCATTCTCATGTTCAGTTTAGTGCATTTAAGACGCTTAACGATTTAGGTAGCTGGAACAAAACCATGAATGTACATATAAATAACGTCCGTAGGTGAAAGTTCCCTTATCTTTGCAATACAGGGAAATTTTCCCTGTGTAATCACATTTTATAATCAGTTGGGTATAAGCTTACTCATGAACCTTTGGTGCAGAGCAAATATTTGTTGACTTTGGCAGAAAGCTGAGAAGCAAACAAATAAGCCCCAGTCTTTTTTAATTGAACCAGTCGTCGATGGCATTACCACCGGGGACGAAGATCATTACTCACTTTTAAAAGAGATCAAAGCTGCAATGTATGCATTTATTTACATTGATCGCCTTTCGTGTACTTACGTAATGGCAAGATTACAAAAGCTTAGAATGCTGAAGCAGTAAACCGTATAACTATCCCTTGAGATTTTCAATCCTAATCCAAGTCATACTTCTTGATAGTATTATACTTACTTTATATATAATACTTCTATCCGTCTGTTTTTGCTTACTAAACCCAGGCGAAACCAAAGCTAAACAACAATGGAATCAAAAGCTTATATAGAATTATTATACATAATACATCACATGTCGTCTATCATATTGATTTTGAATTCAAAGTCTTTACATTCATGTAAAGAATTTGTTTTGCACAGCTGTATTGTATCTGCAAAAATGACTACAGTATTATGCTCCCGTTATAATTGCTGAGCAGAATAAATTTTCTGTCTCAATTAGAGGAACGTATAAAATAATATTAATCTTATTTGAACATACAAATACGCCTTATGAATAAATATATATTCGTGCTCATACTTCCTACATTATTATATGAACGAGGGTTGTAGTCAACCATCATACAAACCGCTCATTCGTTCATCGAACTCTTTTGAACACGTCTTTTATCTTCCCTCGGCGTTAGTTGAAGTTAACGATGCGAAGAAAGTAAAAAAGGGTTTCAAGGTTCGTCTCCTCTTCATCCAACTCCATGTACATATACACACTTTGACTCATGCACATCGAACTCCTATAAAAATGGATCGTGCCTTTACATAGGATTTCTTTAGAAAAGGAAAACTATTAAACGAGGCAAAAGAAGTACGAAAAAGTTGTTTCCTCACAGCAGCTCATGAGACCCTCCGCATATCGTTACGTTTTTACTTTCCCTGGCACAACCATACACGAGTCTCCTTTTGAGTGAAGTTAAAGGATGGAGGAGCAACAACTGCATTATTCCTTTTTATATATGGGTTATGTAGCCGCACAGCTTCACTCTAGATGTGTATGAACAATGTAGTATGTAGTAGTAGAATTATTGTGTGTGGTGTAATGTGCTAAATTGATTTCTGTTTGAGGTTAAAATTTTTATGGATGCTCTATTCTTATTCCGAAACTTATGCCTGAACCTCTCTGCTCGCTTGGCATATGGGAAAAAATCCTTTTGCCTTCCTTTCTCTTTCAAGGCAGGCGTGTAATATATGTATTTGTAAAAACCCAGAATAAGTTTCCGTTCCCATCTATTAGTTCCTATAGTTGGGCACGTCCTAAATATTACAGTATAAATGCGTTTCCCCTATTTTCACCAGGGTTAGTAGGGAGCATGTACATGTAACATTATAGATTTCTTTTTCTCGTTCCTCCAAATCTCTGCTTGTGTGATTTAAAAAAGAGTAATGAGGTACGTGGAGCTTTAGCACTTGTAGAGCTCTCAGAATTAAGATTTATTGTTTTCACCCTGCCATATGGCTTAAGTCTCTTGTACTTAGTTGAACTACTTTAAGCATTGGTGGAATCAGTAAAATCACAGCATTAGGACAACCAACGACACACATTTTCACTGCTACACTTACTGAGCCACTACTGCACTATATTCATGCGTACATAGCTATATATATATACACTCATAAAAATGTACTTTGTACTATACAATGTCTAGTATCTGCAAAACAATGCAATATTAAAGTACCCACACCCACACGATTTGGATTTGAACGGAAAGGAGCGAAGTGATTCAATTTTGTACACATAAAAAACGTCGTGTAATATAAATGAGTTAACGTAAAATAGATTATGTAGTAAAGCTGCAAATATATATGTCTCTTCAATAGCGATTTATTTAGTTTCATAAAAAGCGTAACCCCATGAAATGGGGTTTCTGTCCTTGTCTTTAGATCAATGGAGGATGCGTCAAAACTACAGATGATAGATTTAAACGTATTCCGATTAGTTCAGTTTGATAGACTCAAATACAATAATTTTGAACGTAATAATACCTCTCTTTAAATAAATTTGCAGAATCTAAAACATATTTAAAAGAGCTTTAAAAGTCTCTGTGGTTTTTCTTTGAGTGTCTCAAAAATATGCAAAAGCTGTGCTGGTTTTTAACAAGCATTTTCAATATAGATACTATACTTTACTTTTTTGTAATGTTATCATTCATGTCTCTTTGCTAAACAATACTAAGATAGTATAAACCGTTTCAGTTTCCCCGGGGCAGAAAAATACTCATTTTGTTATGTCTTGCATCCAGCAAACCATATCAGTAAGCACAATGCAATTTCTTAATGCTTCATACCGGCTATAGATACAGAGCAGATACTTTCTCCATATATCCTTCCTTGTCGCAGTGTGCCCGAATGTTATTCTCGGTTGACTGAATGATTTCGTTACTCTTTTCACGGTGAGTGAGTGAAGTGAATAGGTAAGACGGGAGCGTTATGGTTTTTTGTGTCAGTGTGCCTTAACTTTTATGTTATATTATCGTTCGTTTCAAGTACTACACTACTCCATATATTTATTTGCACAAGCTGAACTAAATCCATTTCAAGATATGATATGATGATGATAGTTCTAAGAAAGTCTGACTGATACGGTTTTATCAAAATGTAATTTAGCTCAGTGATTTTTGAGCATTAGCGTGAAGTGAAAGTTACGATATTTGTTGAAAAGAAAATATCAGTGGTGTCTCATACGGACATGTATGTCGTGCTTTCACATATGTGCACAAACGAATCCCTAGCGTATTACTTTTTTGGGGGATATAATACGAGTAAGTCCATTTCATTTCAACTTTTCCTCGGGTAATTTTTCCTTTCTTTTTAGCAAAAAAAAACCGAAAAAGAAAAACGATCTCCTCTTTATGAATTTACATACGGATGAAAGAAGTATTTATTTACAGAACCTGATATTAAATAAAGTACGCAGACACACATACATATATATATATTGTTCGTAATACGTAAAAACTCAAAGCTTCCGTTGTTGAAGAGGATATAATGGCATCAGCAGCAGCACAAGAACAAAGAAGGCACATGCTGAAAGACAATGCTATTTTTACCGATTTGCTTTGAGTCACTCGATCCGTCGACAGCACATGTACTCAAAGGCATTCTCTAATACATCGTAGTAGTAGCTAGTACTCACATTCAAAGGCAATCAGCGAATATGTTCCCATATTACAGCAAATGTGGATGATGTATGAATGTATTCCTTTTTCATATCATCAGTGAAACCGTTGACATGCTTCATAGCAAAGACTGATGTATGTGTCATTCAATATGTGATCATCCATGCGCTGTATATGCGTTTTTTGTTCTAAATCTGCAGTTTCTCTGGACTGGGGCACGTTTTTAGTTGATAAATGGATTCGTTTCGATCTCGGTAAACGTACGTAGTTCTAGTATTTTCAGTGATTTGATATGCTTTCTGTCATAGATTGTTTTTTGTAGTTAGCTTGTCCTTGGAAAGTATTGGAAGAGAGTTTTGGATCAAAAACTCATTTTCCTGTTACAAATACTGACGTAGGTAATGTAATCTTTATACTCCTAAGCTCCTATCTGTATACCTAACTGATCCATATAAGAATTAGATCAAAGAGCCAGAAAAATCAATTTACTGATATGCGTACTCGTAACGGATGGGTTGAGTAAACTGCGTAGGAATCGAAACGATGATTAAACTGGCCATCTTTTCATCTTTTAAACAAATAAACGGTCATATTATGACGAAAGCAGCTACGTAATGTACGAAAAGGTCTTACTTCCTTCGCCTAACAAAATATAATTCATCTATCAACTTATCCTAAGAAAGTAAGCAGTTTTTTAATTGAACAATATTTCTCCTCACAATCCAACGTATTTTATGATTTATTGATTCTGAAAAGTGGGGCAGTAGGCAACATCAACAACAATTAAAGCAAACGCCAGTGTGTTACTGTGCTATTACAAAGGCGTTGCAGTGTTTTCTCTGTTCTAGTTTGTATCTTTCCATCTCACTCTTGAGAAACATCTCAGGGCGATTGACGATGACTTTTCTTAAACACAAACAACTGAAACGGATGTAATGAATGATGTTGACATCAGGATAGCTGTTTCTGTCATCTTTGCACCCTTTTACCATACCCAATCTTTTTGATTGCGTAAGCTGTATCACAAAAGATACGGAAATGAACTCTTTGCAAAACAAGATATAATATAATCCTTTCAGACTTTCTTCTCAACAAACTTTCACTTCCTTTTTGTTCTTTAACTTATTGCATACCAGCATATTTGTATTTGTTAACGCTTGCGGCTGTACGGATCGAGTGAGGAGGGAATGCAAACAATCCAAGAAACCACGAACAGAAGCATGATTCCTTCACTTTAAAAGGTTGTAATCGTTGTCAATATACATATTATATTATGTAGATGCAGCCATGCGTAAAATAACAAACCGGGCTACTTTTTGTGTCAAGAACACACAAAGTTTAAAACTTTGGAATTGAGAAATCTAATTTTACTCGGAAGAATTTCCCTAGTTTTGTCTTGTATGCTAATATGGTGCATGTGCATTTTTATTTTCAAGCTTGTGTTCATCCATTAAAGTTCCTTGTTTCGCTCTACATCACTCTAATTCTCTATGGGTAGGCTGTTCTAGCCATTTGCAAACTGAGGAGATTTTTATTTGGCTTTGCGCTGATTAAAAATACCATAAGCGTCTTTATACAGTGCATAAATATTTATCAACATCGCATGGTGTGCAGCAAGTCAACCTTTCAATATCAAGGCGTGTCGTATAATAACATAGCAGCATAAACGTTTTTGTATGCATTTTTATCGCGTTCCATGATATACCCTTAAAAAAAGTCAACTTTTCACGTCTGGTTGTTTCACTTTTCCTCCAGGTGTTCGTTCAACTTGGCATTATTTCCCCATTTTTGGAAAAGAAAGACTGAATACGCACATAATAGCCGTCATTCATAAAAAACAACATGGCATTCGTTTCCTTTTGGAAATCCGAACCAACAATACAATGAAACGCATATATGTGGTACCTTTCAGTATAATACGGAAGACGCTGGGTAATGGTGAGGCTTTATGTTATTCCTTTCCACAATGTCTGATGCACTGCAATGTAATAACAGTGAGGGTGTGAAGGAAGTCAGTGAACCACTTTTCCATCACGTGAAGTAGCAAAAAAGAGCCAAAGTCGAAACTATGGACGGGTGCAAAAAGAGAAAACAAATAGGAGGAACGATAGCGGTACAGACAGAGGAGGAAAAGTCTCCTGTCGTTCGCTTTTTGTCATTCTTCTGCAATCCTGAGTCGTTGATCTGGCTAAAGAGTATTTTTGGTGAAACAAGGAGAAAGTCAGCAGGAAACATTTCAAGTCGAATGTCAAATGCACACGTTTAGTTTCTTTCCCCATTCTTCCTCTTTTCCACTTAACGTAGAATGTAGTATATATGGTCTTTTAAACGTTTGTCTTGGCGGATTCGTATCGCAACGCAATACGAGTATACATGGCCTGACATAAGTTCTTACTTCCAGCGTGTCAAGTTTTCTTGATGTGTACTCCATTCTATTCGCTCTTCTTATGTTACTGATATGTACACATGAGAATGCTAAACAAAAGTTTCTTTTTGAAAATAGCATATACTTTTCAAATATGCCAATATGAAGTTCACTTGCCCATTTTTGGATGATGCTGTGGAATCATGACAGGGACTGGAAAGTTGCTCCATAGTTTATCTTGTTGTTTCATTCCAAATATTTACAAACAGCTTTCACCGACCTTCCAAGAATTTTGGTTGGGACGAGAAACATGCTGTTACAAACAATAGCGCTTTTATATACTTAAAGTAAGCATATTATTATAGCTGGACAGTTGTAGTAGTGAAACAAAAGTTCAAGTTAAGTGTCCTCATCCTCCGTGATTATTGTAGATATTTGTTCTAGCCCTGTTACTTGTATTGTCATTCACAAAGAGGCAATTTCCAGTTTACTGGTTTTGCTCAGAGCTTAACCAGTTCTGTGTTGTTGTATGGCTTCCTTCTCATCTACAATCTGCCATACTTATGATTACTCCAATAGCCTGCTTTTGTGGAGATTCATTTCAAGCCTTCACAAAGCTGAGGCATACACATCGCTCTAGTCTAGTGAATTTGAAAATGGGAGAAAGAACCCGGAGCCGAGCTCCCAGATGTAGAACACAAGGTTTTTACCCATCTGTCACTGTTTATGAAAGTCAATGTTTAGAGGAACAATACATAATATGATGCCATGCCATACTTGAGGCTTTCTTTTCCAAGATGTGATGCAGGTCAGTGGCAGCCGTATACTTATAGGAGGGTAGACTCTCCAACTCAAGATGGAAGTGGTTTCCATTTGCCTCGCCATCTTATTTATATCATCATATGTTTTTCATTCATTTCGTTCTTTCATAAAAAAATTCCTTCAGACTTCTTTCAAATGTCATAGGATGAAAGGATGATCCTTGTTCATCCCAAATTGCATTTTTCCACTCATTTCTCCCCCAGCTTTGAAGCTGCCCGTATAAACATGAGCACACGCGGGATATTATGCATGGATGAATGGTATTCGCATGTCCCTGGTTAGTTTTTTACGCTTCCCTTATAATGTTATTCTCTTTTCGGCTTGGCTAAAATAGAATTACAGTTTTCTTTGAATTACATATACATAAATTCATTTGAATGAATGGTTCCTTCAGGGTGTGTTGTGGAATGAAAAATTTCCATATTTCCAATTCCAACCTCGCCCAACTTATTCTATCCGCCATCAGGTCTAAGAAAGCTAAAAGAACCAAGCAAATATGTAGAGCAAGGATATCATTTAAAGGATCAGGGATCACCAACCAGTTCTTATCCAGTCTCGTTCATACCTATCCTTCGAAGTGGTACCTGTTACATTCCCCTCTTTTCCTTCATTTTGTTTATGTATATAGTGCTTATTGGTTGAGCGAATCCCATTATTATCACAGAAGAAAGTGGATCACGATCCCATTTTATTACTATGCATACACATAAAAGGCAGGTGCTATGTCTTGCCACACTTGAAATATATATCGGCCTCATCATACTCTCACCCATTTCTATTCGGATTACTTGCTTATGAGTTTTTCCCGTTGCATGCCGATGTAGACTCAAATACTCCTCGATTATGATCCCAACTCGTATATATGCATAACTATGTCTGGTACGGCTTAATACAAACGAGTAAACGTATTTGAACCTAATCGCAAGATTAAACTCAAGCGGTCCATTTGTTCAAAAAAAATCCAGGGTTCGCAATTTATATCGGTTGCTCGGTGGATGTTGAATTAGCTGCAGTTTTTCATAGTCATACAGTCCCGTTTGTCTTTCTCACGTCTTTTTGCAATTTTCTCGAAAAGTTCTTTGACTATATATGATCGTATCGTAAAACTAACAATAGGAAATGCTGATACTCACATGACCCATTCACTCATATCGTATTATGTAGTGCAGGGCTATAATGTAATGCAACTCGGTTAACTGTTTGCCACTGTCTGAATCCGAAATATATGGGTCTCAATAGACCCTATAGGTTGCGCTGGGAAAAGTACAATATCTACGTTGTTATTATCTTATGAAAAATCTTGGAGAAGAGGAGTTTGGATATAATAATGCACTGTGTTCCATACCACTGCGGTGGTTGCATTGTTGTAATATATATTATGTGCTTGAGGTATGCATGTTTGTTTTGAAAACTTTAGCATCACCGTATTATTTGTTTGTTTCCATATATTACTCCAGGAAAATGGGATGAAGTTAGAACCATACTTAAGTTGCATTCTCTCCAGTGAATTGTAGTCGAATCAGTTTTCCCAACAGCTGGATGGGAATTTGTAAAACAGCTCCCAACAACTTGACTGTCCCTATATACAATACAATGTTACAATAATGCACACTTCTCCATGCATGTGCACGGAAGGAACGGAAGCAAGGAAGGAAACGGAATGAGCGTAGTGTGTGTGTACATATATTATACGCCCAACCAACAAGACAAATAGTGAAACTTGTTAGAGTGAGTGAAGCAGGGAAAACTGAGGCTTAATACATTGGAATGTTTTACGCTGGTGACTGGCACCAGCACGCTTGTTTTCCTGCAATACTGATCCAGTCGTGTAAAAAGGAGCAGTACGAAATGGAATGGATCAGGTTGTTCACGGTGATACTTCAACAAGGTCCCCTGAGAATTCCATGCAATATCAAACACCTACACATATATCTGGTTTTGGTTCTACTGACATGGAGAAATATATTGAATAAGAACATGGTTTCCTTTGTGTACACACACACACCCACATGCAACAAACTGTTGAAATCTAATAGAAGAGCATGGAGATGGAAAATCATAAAATGAGATAGGTTTTGTTAAGGAATGCTTATGGTCCTTTGAATTGGAAATGAGATTTTGTTTATAGTACGGAATTTGAATTTCGGTGAAATGGTTTCCGGAGACCTTTGAAATAATATGCTTCTATGAATATACATTTTATATTACTTTGACACTGTAGAATATATGGGATGTGCTGGAGCATGCATTCAAAATTAATTCGACGAAATTCTGAATTTTAAGAAGGATAACAAAGAATATTTTGAATCAACCCAATCAAAACGTACAAGTTGAATTGTGTTTGTAGCCATCTTTTTGTTGTTGTTGTGAGTTAAAAATTGTTACATTGATATTGATCCGTCTCTAAAAAGTTGATTCACCTTATCAAAGCAAAAAAAAAAGAATTAAATGCCTATACTTTATAATTTGTACATGAAAAAGTTCGTTACTGATGCACAACCGTAATTTTTAAGTCAAGCTGTCACCCGCGCATCCTTTTTTATTTTGTGGTGGTATTATAGTCAGTTGTAGACATGCACTATTGCGGAGTTAAGTGATGCCACTTAAGCACAAGTTGAGTTTCCTTTCCATTTTGTCTTGGGGTTTCTTTCAATTTTCTCTGTTGCAAGGTAGCAGCAGCATTTGGAGAACAGGAAAGGTTGACGTGGAAAATGAATGAAATGGCTGAAGTTGACAAAGAAATGCAGAGCAGGTTTCCTACTCCCTCCACTTCCAAGTTAGCTTGAGGATCCATGTAATATGCTACTCACATATTCATGCTTATTCGGCTTCTCTCTGACTTTTTGAAGTTGATTAGATTCCTTACCAACAGCTTGACACTTTTGGAGACTCAGTCAGACTAATAAAAATAAAAATGAGGAAAGTTGAGAAATATTAATTTTAGCCACAAGAACTACCATTTTCAAAGAGTTGGCAAAGGATGCACATTCAACTCCCAAGGAATCAATGTGAGTGACACCTATTACCATATTACCGGAGGAAAATCCACTCTATAAATATAACTGAAGCATCAGCTGAAAAATCGATCTCTTGTTGAAGTTGTATTAGTTTTCAATTAATGGCTTCTATAAAATCTCTTGGGTTAGGTAGTAGTAGGTTATATTGGCTGAACGTAATCCTTTCCCATTTACCATTCTTTTAATTAAGAATATTAAATCATCATTGCATCCATCCTTGGAAAAGAACCTTAATCCTACAGCGTGTGAGTCGTTCATGCTTATGCAATATTATATAACCTTATGAATTCGACGAAGTTGCTCTTAAGCTTCCTCATGAAACATCTTGCATATGTTGTAGAAAATTGTACAGTAAATCATTCAAAACGGCTAATTTCAAAATGAAAATGAGAATCAGCACTAACGCCTTTTCTCCGTCGTAATTCTCTAACTGCGATGCAATGCTCGTGCCATATATGCTGTGTGCTTTCTTGTAGGAGAGTTTTTCCCGAGAATTTACATCGTAGAAAACTCATTACATTCTCAGTATCCAGGCATAAAGTTTAGTTTATCATTACTTGGGAAAGTTGGGATTATTTTGAAAAAGTTGTGTGTAAAATCTCGGCTTTTGATGCTGTTGTAAATAGGGAGTGACTTTTGAAAAAGTGATATACTTCTGAAAGTCATTCAAACTGTCACCGCTCGCACCAATAGCTTCTGGCGTGTCTAGAACTTCCACCACACCACTAGCAAAGCTGGGGCTTTTATACGATTCCCTGAAAAGCCATACGAGATGAGATGATAATACGCTATAAATGCAAACTTTGGAAAGTAAAAGGCTCATCTATTTGAAAACATATATATAGCGTCATCGTTCCGCATTGCCACATGTACTCGAAGCATGAGAAGCTATTGGTTGTTTTATAAAATACTTGGATGCATATTGTTCATCGCCATCATCAGAGTCTGGCTGCCGTCGGTTGTCGACAGGATGGTAATAAGAAAAGGAATGGAGTAAAGCAAGATGAAAAAGGAGGAAAAGGAAACGAAACCATGGTTATGTGGTTATTTTCACTGAAAGCACCAAGAGACGAGAGACTCTGGAAAAACTCCACATGACACGAAAGAACGTGTTGAACTCGGATGCCTGAAAACTCTCATATGTTCTGGAACACTCTGCATGAAAAATCCAAAATGATGTAAGATTTGCTTTCAGAAGATACATATTCATTAGAAACTCTCGGCGAGAGGTCCACACCCATCGTAACATGACGTCGCCTTAAAACTTGCGAGAGCAATCAACGGACGTTGTTGCTGAACGAATGAGAAAAAAATGCCATCACATGAGACATGCATTATACTGTACTTTCTGTGTCTTTGGAGTCACAGTTTACATATTTTAGGAGAGTTGAATAAACGTGCACTTCAATTGACAAACCATGTATATATTAATGAAAATGCTGTATGCAAATGCAAAGGTTGACACAAAAATGTGAGAAACACCAGTCATAAGTAAATTAAATTATAGAAGGTTGAAAAAGGATTAAACTCATATGTATGTTGATATACCTTTATCAATTGCTGCCAATTACAAACCCGTCAGAAAGTGAAAGCGTACATTATAGAGCCTGCATAATATGTCTTCATTAAAAAACGTACTGACCTCCTCATCTGTATAAAGTGTAAAATGGCAAAGTTCAGTAGGAAGCGCAGCAATTTTCCAATGTGCCAATGATATAGTAAGTGCATACGTTTAATTTTACGTTTGGTAAACTGAAGTAGGTTTGCACGCACATACCGGACTCTGCTAGACTTGTCTACTGCTGTTTCCAATTCTGTTACTTTACCAAAGCCGCTCATTCATTTATTCCAGATTCCACCCGCTCAGTTCTCTTTACGACCATGCATGTATCACCGACCAAAAGTTGCCTGACCCTCTGGAATAATTTTCATCGTGAAAACCAATTTTAGTTCCAGGGTTAATTTGCTTATTACAGGACGTCAGATGGTTGCTTTAGAGTTTTGGGAGAAAGAGAAAAGTAGTATTAGTGGTAACGGCGGTAGTAGATGGCTGGGAAAACTTGTGTGGAGAAAGTGAGAGCGAGAGCAAAAGATGCTTTCAGATGTTCCTCTAACAGCACCAGTGGCAGCAGTCATAGTGAGGTGGAGGTATAGCTGTGGTGCTCGTGGTTGCTCCTGTTCTCCTGCTGATTTCATTCCGCTTCCATATATTCCAGATATGGTGAGAGCTATAACGAAAGCTCTATATTATCCTTTTTCCCTCGTTTTCCCTCCTTTACTTTCTCATTCCTCTCTCTCTCTCTCTCGTGCATACATATCCATGATTTTCCCCTTCATCTTTTCTGTGTCAGTATGCAAGGAGTGTAGTTCGTGTATGGATTTAGGTTGAAAAGGAAAACGACTTTTAATTCAGTTCTCCTCCCTTCCTTTGTGGGTACTTGAATTTTAGTACTACTACTTCCACTACTTAAGAACTAACTTTCACTCACCACTGCCATTCCAGTAGTCCCACACGTACGTTAAGTTAATATGTACTTTCCTGCATCAACAAGCAATGTACAAAAAGGAGAAAAGTTGAAGAAAATTATCATCTGCAGCAGTAGCAGCAGCAGTAGAGGCAAAAAGGAGAAGACTAGTTTTGAGTGAAGATTACACCATTTTATTTCCAATTTCAAAGAAAACATATATACCCTTACTTTTTAGCATGCTCAAAGTTCCTTAAAATATGTATGCTAAATAAATACAAAGTACTTATATACATTATTATACCTTCTTTCTTCTTAAAGCAAATGCTATAAGTACTAAACATTCTACATTCTTCTGGAGTACGAGAGTACCAAAGCGACTTCGTCTTGCGGATGGAACAAGAGCTGTAGGGATTTAA
This sequence comes from Orchesella cincta, assembly GCA_001718145.1. Lineage (NCBI taxonomy): Eukaryota > Metazoa > Arthropoda > Collembola > Entomobryomorpha > Orchesellidae > Orchesella > Orchesella cincta. The sequence continues at coordinate 30,389 of LJIJ01000940.1, forward strand.
TGGTTTATTGACATACAAGCGTAATAATAATGTAAGTTTAGGGCTACTTGGTATGTCTCCAGAAAGATGCCATCCTAACTATTCATTGTCAACAACTTTGTTTCTCGTCACACGTCACGAGACCGAAAACCACGGCATTTTATCAAAAATTCTTCTCCTTCCCAACGAAATCTTGTTGGAAGACCATGTAGTGTGTACTAGATTCGTTTCGTGTAGATGAAATCCACTGACTCACTTAAGTTTAGGTATTTTTATGGACAAAGCCCTCTTGTTCCCAGTTTAGACCTAGTGATCTACTTAACTTTGAAAAGAACCTGGTGGGCATGGTTGGGATATACTTTTTTCTTCTTGTCTTGTAAATCCTACATATAGTGACTGGAATCTGTCCTTCCTTCTTAGGTTGTTCTTGTGTCTCCTCCACCTTTCCAGAACAAAACTTTTTTATACACTCATTGCGCATTATATGGTGTGTCGATATATATAAAAATGGAATTGTGAATGGGTCTCTAAATGAAAAAATAGAAAAGGAAATTGTGTAGCAGCACTACTGGAAAAACGTTTTTCCGCTGGTAAAGTGCAGAACACTCCTGATTCCTCTTTTTTCCTCCTTACAACAAAATCCAATTTGCTGATTGACTTTGTTCAACACTTTCTCTTATAGGGGCACATAGCAGATTGTGTCTGTACTATATAATAATATACCATCAAACTATGTTTACGGTTCATCTGCTACTGGCTCATAGAGTCTAATCAAAAAATTTCTAAAAAAACAGCTAGTCCTTTAGACATTGTAAAGCTGGTAAGTTAAGTTGCTCGCAACCGGAACAAGGGTGGAATCCAATCAGATGCTGAGAATATAAGGAAATGCCTTTTTCTTCCATAATAAATACAAGTTTCGTCGTCAGAAAACTTTTTCATGTTCTTTCCAAAAGCCAAAATTCTCTAACGAAGAAGTATATCAGAGGAATAACTGGAAGCATTTCAGAATAAAATGTTTAGAAGCAGACAAGCATTCGTATTTACGGAGAAGACAGCAGGTAGCTGTGAATAAACAGCATTAAATAGCAAAATGAGAGCATATTAGAGATTTTCAGATGTGTCCAAAAATATTTTCGCTTTCTCTCCTCCTTACATTTTCATTAGTATGGTAAGTCAGTTAGGTCAATGTCCTGGAGGAATTGGTAATACTCCTTATTGACGTACATATTATTATACATCGCCCGAAGTAAGCAAGTCCTTCTTATCTGCAGTGTAAGCGAAAACATGATTAATATTTGATTCAGAACATTAGGCAACTATATGCATGTCACATTTTATGTCTATTTATTTATCTGAACGGTATCCATAAGTAGTAGTACATGTGTCCAATAACTTTTGACATGTCACGCTAAAGTGAAAGTTGTGGTGATGTGCAACATATTGAAAATGATGTGTGGGTGAATGCTGAATCAGCTTTCAAAACTACATTTTTGGTTACTATAAACCTACAGGCCTGCTAAACTCGCAAGACAAGTTGTAGCGGTTGGTTGCACTGGGACATGTTATGTTAAAGTTCCCCTCGATCATGTCAGCTTACTTAACAAAATGCTTAGTTGACAATCTACTCGTGATAAAAATTACTGTTACTCTTCTCAAATGTCAAAAATAACACTAGTGACTATAGCTATACTATATGTACTTACATACTTGTCGTGTTTGCCTTAAAGGTTGATGTTGATGACTGTGATGGCATCATCATACTCATTATCATTATCGTCATGCTCTCAAACTACAGTAGTAGTGATGATGATGATGACGACGACGACGATGAGGCTTCCGTCTTCTTGGCTAAACCCCACATCACACTAGTAAATACCTTCTTACACTTTGAATATCCCCAACCGTCACTCCCATCAAAATGTTTATACACGTGAGTACACTAAGCATTACCATAATTATCCATCTTTTTCTGAGTCCATGGTTGTTTCCTTCTACTCAAAATTAATTAATAAAACTGAATCACATCTCAACTTGCTATTAGTTTAAGTACACACTTAGGAAATGACGGGTGACAGAATTTCCCATTGTTACTTCCAGAATCTCATCAACTTAGCTTCATCTTGAGTAAATACGAGTCACAAAACCAACAAATGTTGTGTGCGTGTACGTAATACATTATTACATTAGGTTGCAGGTTGCGTAACGTGCTTTCCTTCATCAAATACATGCTTTCTCATTCGCACTTGCGAGCAAGTAATTTGACGACAAGCGGAGGTGTTCGTTATCAAGAATGCTTTTATTTAATGCGGTAAGATGGAGATAAGGCGATAAGAATTTTTGAGAGAGAGAGAATTTTTACGGGTTGGATGTCTCTCTAATACGCATACAAAAAGCTGCTCTCATCTTCTTCCTTTCAGGACCTCTTTCTCTAGTTAATAGTATAGAAATAACACACGTAAACTGGGAAAACGTGGTTGGAAATTTTTCTACGAAGAAAATTAAAGGACAAGACCTGAACTTTAAGCAGTTCAATGAAAACCTGAGACAAGCTGCATAATAGTATGCTGGTGTGGTGCGGAGGAGTGTTGCATAGAATTTTTTTGCTGTCATAATCCAGCCATACCCTCATTTTAGAGTAAAGTGTACCATGCTAAGCCGGTGACTTGCGTTTGTGAATAATTGTAATATAAGCGGAGTTTACTGGCATGAAATAGAACGTAATCTTTTTTGTATGACGGAAGTACACCCCCATATACTACATACGTATTATGAAAGTCTCTATTTATATGCTGTTATCAGGAAAAGGGAAAACTTAAATATGGTGAAAAATGTTCTTCAAACACTCTGATGATGGATGCAAGTCCTGCTGGTATTTATATACGCATTTCAGGATATGATGTATAATATTATAGTACTAGGCTGTGCTTGTTCACTTTTTTCACTTCTTTTTTACACCGTGAAAAAGGATACCACAATGAACAAGCGTTGACATGGGTTGTTAGAAAAGGCGACAAGAAGAGAAAGCGCCATGATGTCGACGGACAAGGGAATCTCCTATGCATGCAAATTTTTTTGGTATGCTACCATGTTGTCCTTAGATATATACGCACCGACAATATGATTTCATCCTTTTCCCGTTAAAGTTAAACAAATTTAAAGCCTCACTAATGGTTAAGATGAGATGGAGTAGAAGTATATATGGCTATGGTCTAGTACATCTACACTACATGTTCAGTTGGTCTTGATGTAACAGGAGGAGAGTTGTAGTGGAAATACATTTTGACCGCCTGCTAGTTTGCTCTCTTATTTATGAATTCATAGACGGTATTTAAAGTAAGTTTTCTCTCTTCACTCATCCTCCTCCAGTTCCAACAACTTTAATGTACAATTTCGTCTTGGTAAAATAATGAATGCACACATTGTTATGAATGTATAGACAAGGGTTTCCCGCTGCTTCCCTTGATATATGAGATGATAATGGCAAAGATCTTTTAATGCACTCTCTCAGCAGAGCACATTGCAAGCAAACCGAACTCGTGATGATATTGCTTCTGTTGCTAAAGGCGTAATAATTGCGTAGACCCAGACCAAAAACGAATCTTTTTCATGTATAGCGTTTGTAGATGTGATAATCTTTGAGCGATCCACAAAGCTGAAAACCTACATTGTGTGGATAATCGGAGGACAAAATATGTACTCATGCACTCTCATTCTCTGCGAATATTTATGTATTACGAAAATGAATCTTTTCGTATTCAAATTTTGGGAAAATGTTTGCCTCCATCCGGTATATATAGATGTATGCTATTATTCGCTCATCGTCAGTAAGTAATAGATACGGGTAAGCATGTAGGTAGATTTGTAATGCATGAAAAAGCAAAATAAAGGCATTTTCTATAGAGCTTGACTTGTATTGCGTTGAAGCCTACGGTGAAAACGCCGCAATGTGCCAAGTGGATAGGATGGAAGGGAGAATGGCGTTAATAATGGATGGTTTGGTTGAGCGGTGACATTTTACATAGAAGACTCGAGGCGATCAGGCATCCTATTACGAGGAAAAATGAGCTCATTCTATCCACCATGACAGATTAGCAAAAGAATATCCTTCATCATCGTCACACAGTTCCCATCATCATCATCATCACGGTTCTTCTCATTTTCCTACATGTGGGCATCATTACCCAACCAAAAACAATTATAGCCCTCTCCAACACAAGGCTTTCTCTTGTGTGAATAAATACACTCTTCCCACGTGAATTTTGGGACTGTCACACTTTTTTGCTTTAGGATAAACTAAGGCTAGTACACTATATCGATTTTGGACTAGTAAATGTAATAGCATAAAACTGAGCTGTATATACATACATCAAAAGAATTAATGCATTATTAATACTATGTGCTGCAAAGTAAATACTTTAATCGGCCTAGCTGTGAAAACTAAATTATGAAGTTATGAAGCAAAAAAATGTAGAAATGTTTTATCATATAATAAGATATAAGGTTGAAAGATGAAATATTTTATCTAATGAGTTTATTGTATTTAGATTATCTTTTGATTAGGTACTAAGAGATTATTCAGATCTTTAAAGCCAGAGAGAATGGAATTATTAAAGTGCAACACTGTATCGTGTTTGCAACGATTCTGCAACTGAAAACCAAGATTATTTGCAAGTTGAATGCCAGCACTTAATTAAAATGTGGAGAAAGCAGACCCCAAAGAAAATTGAGCTGACACTTTGTTGTCTGTGCCACTCAACTTTCTGCAACCATTCCTTTGTCAGGAATGTTAATGAAGATTTAATAATTAGAAAGTGATTACTTTATGTGATGAAAGTAATGTTGAAATATTCTAACAAAGTTAAAAGTTGGAAAAACTGCATTTTTTAAAATTTGGATGTAGGTGAAAGTACATAAGCAGGGTTTATGCGGCCTAGTACCGGTAGTATGTTAAACGGATTGCCTTTTCTTTAGAAGGAGTTGATGAAGTTATATTTTATAAAGTGTTACGAATACTTGAGAGATGAAAAAAGTTCCATTCTGTTCCATGTCTCGTCGTTTCCCTTGTTTACTTTGTTTCACATCCTGGCTTGCATTAACGCGGCCTGTTTAGTTGTAAAATGAAGATTTATTTGATCTAACATTAAAGGCGGACTTTTGGTTGGTTCCTAACTTGCGTCTTCACTGGAGCATTTAGCTTTGTCTTCCTTTCTCTCACATTGTCCGTATATAATGTGCTGTTACTTACTTACGCTGCTCCGTGATGTTGCTCCAACCTTTGTTTATAGTGTTTCAGTTCCTTCTGATCTAAACATCTCGTTGGAAAATACAAGCAGCGTATGGGTACATTTTTTCTTCGTTTTTTTAGAGCAAGAAATATTAAGGTCCAAACAAGAATATACACGAAATTTAAACGTGCGCGAAGCAAAGTTACGCAGAGAGAAAGCACAGAATTTGCCTATGTTTACTCGAATGATTCGTTTTTGTGAAAGTTTTCAGTTTGTAAAGGGAGACAGCTTCGGTCCTTTATTTCCATTTACTTCGTTTACATGTTGTTTGTATAGATGCACATACATACTAGCTATATATCCCTAATTGTGGATATATATTCAAGCATAATAATGTGTACATACACACATTGGCTTGTTACAATATTTTATAGTATTTTTCCGTTTTTATTTACTAGACTAGACGGTAATTCAGAGGTAATTCTGCAAATGGGGCTTCTCATTTGTGCCTGCATACTTTATGACTTGCAAGAAAATTGCGAAAAACGAAGCGAGAAGCCTGTTTGCTCATTAGTTGACTCTCAATAAAAATGTCTTATGTAAGCAAGTTGTAATTTTATGTTGAAAAGGACGGAGCGGAGCAAGTTTAAAAGGAGGAAGGAAACATGAGAAGGAAACAAAATATCATTTCATTTTCCTCGCTGTATCAGCAACAACCCAACAACAGCAACTCATTCTCTTTTTGCACTGGTTTGGGAGAAAACAAATTGTATGTGAATATATGAGACGACGAGAGTGGAGATAGGAATGAAATGGTCCAGTTCAGTTCTACCCAAGAAACTAAGGAAGATGTACAGTGTTATGGGATGACTAGACTAGAGTAGAAAGTATTGCTTGTACACTAGGACAGCTCTTTCTTAAAATAACTCTGCTACGCTACATTGTCTTTGCATTTAATTCTTAATTAGTAATGAAGCAGGTCATGTCGTTTGCCTGGATGGAGTATATGCGCGTCTGCATCCGCATAGTCCTAACTAGCACACCAAGCTAGTTTTATACGACCAGTAGTGCGAGTGAGGATCCATTAAGACTTTTGCGTTTAGGGAAGACCATCATCTTGTCATCTGCAAGATATTACGGAAAGAATCTCACAGGGAGGATATAAGAATGTCCGTTACATTGGATGAAGCTATATATATATTGTTTGTAAGAAAGACGCTGCATTGAACTTGGACGCTCATCCTTTTTAGCACCTCCTATATAGCTGTACATGTATGTACATACGTCGCACATAAAGAAAACATAAATTTAGGTCTCCGTGAAAATGCTGATGCCGCATTGTTCATCTCTAAATAGTGTAAGATGGATGCTTATTTTCCTATGGAAGATTATGTGCTACTCAGCAGCACGTTTAGTTTCAGAAGAACCCTGTTCCAGTTTCCCTGTTCCAACCAGGAACTACACTACACCTGTTTTTGCCCACTCACTACTCACACCCACTTGTTTTACCCAATTCGTCTTAGTCTAAAGGTAGAATATGAGTAGCAAGCAGCCAAAGCATTAGTTTGATGGTAAATATGTACTGGGTAAATAGGTACTCTTTCCCTTCTTGTTTTCTTTGTTACATTTCTTCATATTTTATGAATGCAATAATGCAAACTAAACACGCCGTGTTTGGAGAAGACGTTTTTGTGGTCTTTTGTTTTATTAATGATAATTCAAGTGGTCATAATGATGCATTGTTTAGTTTTTGCCTGCTTCATTCTTAGGAAAAATAGTTTTGTAAGCAGGGGCAAATTTGTAATATGTGTTCTAACCTTTATATACATGACAAATTTCGTGAGATATAATGGGTAATCTTTTTTACGCAACAAGAACAAAATTTTGCTAACTAATTTATCATTAATGAGCTATTTGTCTAGAGATGGTATAAGCCATATGTAACAAAAAGTAAGGATGGAAAAGCTTTTTTCCTTTCTCATCACCTCTTAAACAAAAAATATAAATGCTTTTAGCAATTACATTGCTTCCTCTTTGATGACAAAATGTTTACGAATTTTGTAAAAGAAAATTGTAAATAATATTAGATTGAATAAAAACAATAAAACGATGCGCCAAGGCTTAACTTAAAAATAAAATAAAATTTCATTTTCACAAAATGCGGAGGAGTAGCATTTTTAAACTTGAAAATAAATTTTATTAAAAAATCAAATAAAATGACGATACATAATGCAGTAAACCAGCAAACTTCATCCATGACTCACCTTTAGTTCTCCAAGGATTCAAGTAGAAGCAGCAAATATCGGATTGCACTTACTTTTATTTATAGCTTCTATTAGTTGAAGGTATTGCCAAGCCCAGCAATTAAGGGGAAGAAACTTTTTTCTTAAAGTAAAATCATCAACATTGTGGATTGAATACAAAAGTAGCGAGGCCGGGAAACGAGTGGGAAGCAGAAAGTAATGCGTGCTGCAAGAATAGTAACAAAAGACATGAAAATTTCCATTTCCTTTTTTCAACTCAACTCTCGAAAAGAAGGGTAGGGGAGCAGCAGAGAAAGTTGTGAAGATGTGAAACATTTTTACAAAATAGCATCAAGAACCACGTCTTTGCAAAGAAGTAGCAGTACATTTTATATATACATGTACCACATAGCAAATACAATTTAGCTAAGTTACTAAAGAGGAAAACCAGTTATTATTATGGCTGCAGTGTGTTTTCTTCCTCTTTTGTGCTCCCCACTTCTTCCTGCAAGGCTACTGCTACCTACATACGTACATCATTCCAAATGATATATAGAACATGCGTTCGGAGTGTGCTACTGTTTGTAGTTTGTGCTGGTAAAGGAGTAAGTCCAACAGAGGAAAAAGCTTCTGTTCTCTATCATTCACAAATCAGAAGGTACTCTAAAAAGAGTTTTTATTACTTGGAATCCAAGAATCCATTCATTTCATCCTGTCATCGCCAGATGGGTAAAATGGTGCCACTGTAGTCAGCGTCTGAAATGAAACTTTCTCCTTTCTAATAATAAACTTGCAATTATAAGCTCCACAATAAACTATGCTATATGAATGAAGAAAATTTTCTGGGTCTTATTAATTTTATTTTCTAGTAGAGAGAGCAGTGGGGATAATGTAATTATTTGAATGCTAAGCTCTGATTCAAAAATTTGAGTAGGAAATGGGGAAATTATTAAACTGGAACTGAACACAAAAATGGTTTATTACATTTCCTTTCCTTATTTAAGCATCTTTCTGAAATTGTACAATGTTTTATTCATCTTTGCTGAGTTTGGTCATACTTTATGGTAGAAATTGTACTCACATCGTTGTGTAGCAAAATTGCTTGATAGAATGTATATTTTATCATACGTACATGTGTTAAGTACGTTATTCATGCACAGTGTGTAATTTTGCTTTTTTGTTACTTTCTTTGTATAAAAACTTCAAGACTGTTTAATTAGAACGGTCAGATATATGAACTTTAGGGTAACCAAAATATGTAACCTGAACTATTATTTTGCGGCATTGTGGTACTGGTGAGATGATGGAATTATAAGTATAATTGAACACGCCTGACATCCAAAAATGCAATAAAATGGCTAATAGTGTATTATTGAGTAAATACTGAAAACTTTACTAGACTCGATTTTTTAATTTTCAAAAGGTCAATTTGTTGGGTCAATCAATATCAATATTTACCAAAACCTTAAAAAACCATCTTGTAAATTTAAATTACTGCTATGCCATATATACATAAACGCAAAAATTTGGTTAATCAACAGTTTCATGTTATAGTTTTCCAGCCAGTTCGCCTAAAGGAAATAACAAATACAAAATCGAAAATCTACTACCTTCGATTTCCTGAATAGTGTTTCATGTTGTAATTGCCTTTAAATTGAATTTTAAGGGAATCCATCTCTAGCTTTGACGTTGAACTTCAGTAGCATTTATCCTAAGGGCTACGTGCCCGAAAAGAACTCACAAAACGCGAAATTCTTTACAATTCAAAGATTCACAAAAATAGTAGCATCATAGGGGTATTCTGATATTGCAAAACACACGCAAATGCGATATCAGAGTGATGTGTGCCTTTGATTTTTGCACAAATAATACAAGGAAGAAAATCAAGTTTCTATTCGAATCATATTCAGCATGTGCATTTTATGTAAAACCCTATTGAAGCAGCTAGGGTACACATAATATTATGCATTCATGCCAGCACAAGAATACGGGGTTTCGGTGGTTGCACGGTTCAGTGGATTCAAAAGTCATCGCCACATTCATATAGGTTTGCTTACACGTACATGTCTCATGAGCTAGGGTAGTATTTTGCAATTTTCTGTTTAAGTGCCTTTGATGTATGAATTGTAAGAATGTATTTCGTTTTTCTCGTCCTCTGTGTCGTTTCACGTAATCTGTGATGACAGAAGAAGCTATAGCGTTTGTCGGAAAACCAGTACCACAGAAATGCATCATTCATGTACGAATTCGAGGAAAAATACTTTTTGTGAATGCTGTAAATATTGCCATTTTCCAATGTAGCTATTTGGAATTGAAATGACAAAAAAATTCTCTCATATTTTCTCCCGCCCGCTGTGAAATATTTCGAATTTCAAAGTGACATTTCATGTTGTATGGTAAGATATATATCAAAGTACGTATCAGTCCTCCTTTCAGATATCCGAAACGGTAGTATCGCTAAAAAATCAGCAAAGAAAGCAGGCTGCTCAATGGCCCTCCTTTGCTGATTTCTGCCGTGATGCATAGGATATGACGCATATAATAATACCTATTCAATATCTGAAAGTGGATACAAAGGGCCAAAAGAATATGCCTCCATATATATCCCAGTCTCCCTTTGGATTTACTATGTAAGCATCAAGACTTCAGTCAGAGAGAAACCACTAGAGTCGTAGCTAATGTGAAATGTGTTTGGTGGAATAATAGGGAATCGTTGTATACCTACCTACAGTTTATACATATGTACGTATAAGTACAAAGGAAGTACGTAACAGGAAGACTCTCCAACTTCACCAAAGATGATAAGAACTAACTTCATACATGCTCCTTTATTTTAAGCTTTTGGAAATGATGGAATTCCTGAAAGAGGAACAAGTAGAACAAACATTTCGAAAAAACAAGAAAAAGAAAGTAAAAGAAGAAAGAATTTCACGTTTTTGTAAGAATACTTATGTGCTTTCACCTATCAGATCCGGGGCTACGCATAATATGAGATATAAAAATTCTCTTAAAAAAGTACGCATTTCCTAATGTCAGTTTCCAATAAAAGATATACGATCTTTGAATCTTTGTATAAAGTTAGCATAAGGCATCTAACCAAAAGCCCTGGGAAGTTATACACCCGAGACGTACTTATATGTACCTACATGCATGCATTCATCCACAAGTTTTAGTCTTCGCTTTTATCAAGGAGGGTAGGGCTAGTACTACTACTACTACTATTCGTGGTATTTCTGAAGTGAAATGGGATCCAGAGGAACAAGGTGGTTGTTAAAAATCAAGATTTGCCATCAGAGTCAGAAAAAGAAGCTTTATGCGTAGATTTTTTCTCTGGCTCCCTTTCCTTCGAGTTCAAATGTATTCCTATAATATGTAAGTTTATAGCTAGTTTAGTACATATCATAATAACCGAAACGTGTGTGCTTAACAATGGAATGGAAACACTTAGACCTCTTTTTATTACATGACTTCCATGAGCACTTTCGTCCCTGAAAGACATATCGATAGTACAGTTTGTTCATTCAGAGATGATGTTTCACAGATTCAGTCAGTTACAGACGATAGAAACTCTCAATAACCCAACCCTGAGAAGGAATACAAAAAAGGACATAAAGTAAAGTAGACACAAAGAAATGAGGACGAAGGGAATAAAACATTATTTTTTTCTCTCGTTGCTTTTTACATTTTTCTGACTTTTGTCTCCCAATATACCAGAGTACACACGTTGTCTTTGTATATGCGATGAGCAACTATATAGGCATCTATTGAATTTTAAGGCTGGAATTATACAGCCAGTGATTTTATAGTCGCAGTCAACAAACATTTCTACTTATCGTTCCCTCATCATGACATGGAGGAAGTGAAAGTCTATATTTTTATTCATCGGGAATTACATATACTTAAATTTCGTCCTCTTTAATTTGAATGGGGGAGCCCTTGTTGTAAAAGCGAAGGCACAGAAATGACTGGAAGTGTAAACTACAATAAGTTTAGGATGTCACAAAGTACAGAGAGCTTGTGATATTTGAGTTCATATTATTTAGGGAAGATGAAATTGAGAAACGAAAAGTATATATGGAACTACTATAAAGCTCCCGTTACCTTCGGCGAAAAGAACTGAAAGACAACTTTCTTTCTTTGAACAACTTACACACTTGAGTACTAACGTAGTTTTTTGTGCATCATCAAATCAAGGACAGTCGCATGAGATTTTAGTTGCCATTGTACAATCTGTTACTGTTCTCATGCGTTGAGTATACTAGAATCCCTGGAAGCCAAAAGCACTTCCCTTTTTCCTTTTTTATTTCATATCAAATATTAGTAATACGCGAGAAATTTTAGGTTAAAAAATGTTACTATATGGGTATTCAATAAAAAGAAACAGGGTGGATATTGACAGCTTTGTATGGACTGTATATAGAAAGGTTTTTACGAATGATCGTTTTTTAGCATGCATATATTTTCCGGATGTAGAGTTGTGATGGTTTGGTATATATATTTTACTGCCAATCAGGTTAATGCAAGATTTAAATGGAAAATAGAATAGATGCTAAACAAAAGCCGAACATTTTTCAAAATGTCCTCCGCAGTTTGCCTTACTTAAGGCGGACAGGAAGCACAGACGGAATTCTTTCCTTCATCCATTTCAATCGCTCTTGTAGTAGAAAACAAGTAAGTATGCATAAAAGACGATCCTCTTATACATAACATAGTTCTATTTTTGCTGCTGGCAGTCGAAGCTCTCCTCTATTTTATCTTGAGTTAGCTTTCTTGTCTTTTTCCTGTACTCTCCACACAAAGTTGAAAGTGAAAAGGGAATGAATTATAAATTTAGATTCTTTTATTTAGAGTTCGTTCACTTGAAAATTGACACTTTGACGGGGAAAGTGGAAGGGAAAGAGGGAGCATTCTCAAGTTGACACTTTTTTATAGTGAGAAAAGGGCTTTCCTTTGCATATGAAGGAGTAAAATAATACTGTACAAATATAGTGACACAGAAGAATTCTAGTGATGGTGATGATGGTGTGGTAGAAGGTATTCCGTTTTATATGCCATTCTTCCACTTCATATAAGCTGTTTCTATCCTTTCCGAACCACCACACCAAACATATCATCTCAAGTGTTCCTTGTGGTATGTTGCATTACATAATTCTTCAAGTTTTTACAATAGCTCAAGCATTTCAACTGCCATTTCAAGTGGCTTTCCTTTTGGGTATATTTTGCCAACAACCCAACTCGTTTTTTTTCTCTCCCCTTCCATTCCATGTCACATGCGTTCTCATAAGAGGTAGACTGCATGGAGAGATTTCCTGGAAAAAAGTACAAAATATTACGAACAAGTGGAACCTACTAAGTCACACAACCGTAGACAATTTTTATCCTGAGTCAAATGTACATAGAAACACTTATACAGTCTACGAAACCTCTTCACCCTTATACGTATTAGAGAGTTTTATAGGCATATTGCCAGTTTGTTGGGTTAAATAGGGCAACTACTTGAAATTCGTTAGGAACGGGAAAAAAATATGGGAGACTAGTTTTAACACAAGTTCGGAAGAAAGTTACTCAAAAGGGAGTCAGTAATTTTTGCTAAAGTTTTGAAAAAAATAGTGACTCTACAAAACAGTGCACTAGATTTTTAAACTTTGCATTTGGGTGTTGATGCGGAACTGTGCAAAACAGTCCATTATAGTTAATCCAAATTGATTGCAAAGTATTACTTTACGGTTACTGTGAAGTACGTATAAGTACAATATTTACCGTAAATGTTGAATGTCCCCATGCCATGCATACAAAATAGTCTCATGGGTTGTTTGAGTAGAAGATTTGTTTTCATAAAACAATTTATTTCCCACCGGGTAACGTACATACATACCTTTTATAGGGCTTATAGCTTTTTGTTGTGAAAATAGCGAGAATCATTAGACGTGATGAAAATGGTTCCATATTATAACGATCCCACTTCCGTTCCAATTCTTTTGTGTGTTAGCTGAAGAAGCCGCCTGTCACTCAAGAAAGCGGAACGAAGTATAAGCACGCTTACCCAAAATTCCTCTGCGTTATTTTCTTGTTTTTGCCCATACAATAGAACCCCTTTATAGATATTTAGCTAGCCAGGGAATATGCTGTTTTTAAGTGGGAATTAGGGAATAGAAAGCAACTTTTTACGGATTGCAAAGGAATGATTTTTGTCTGTCTGTGTACTCGAGAGAATATATATAATACATATATGCCGTATGAATTATTAGTGCAAATACGATGACACTAATTGTATATTGATTAAATCAAATAGATCCTTTATTTGTATCCAATCATACACTAAACTATGCATACTTAACTATTTAAAATGTTGAATCATATGGAACATCAATAGACTTTCCTTTTCGCCAAGTTTAGTGCAAATTCAAAAGCCAACATTCGCCACTCGGGACGTCCAGCTCCAGTAGGCAATAATCCATTCTTGTTGTAATGCTTCTCTATATCTGTCTTTGATGTGCCGCTCTATGCGAATTCAATAATTCTCCAATCATCAAGTTAAAAGACAGTTGGTGAAATTGCCTTAAATTTTTTCGATCCATTTATTCTTCTATTCTCATATCATTCAATCTTCTTCCACCATCACGAGAAACCATGAACATGGGTACTTTCATGTGTAGATTGTGAATATCTACTAAAAATTCTGACATTCTAGGCAGTGGCAATGTTCAAGATGCCATGTCCCATCAATTCAACCTGACATTCAATATTACATTTGCATTCCTTCGAAACGAGAGAAAGGTCTTTTTTATCCGAAGGCAAGATATTGTATTTGCGTGAAGAGCCAGAAACTATTCTACTTCACAATGCATCTCCTTCATAGTCTCCCAATATATAGGATTTAGCCAAAAGCGACTCAGACCCATATTACGGGAGGCTGCAAAGTCGGAGACAAAAGTCATGCGACGCCGTCTGTCTACTTATTGGATCTTTGGATCTGGATCTGTGTCACAACGTACGAAATGCAAGAATAGAGACGCTGCTCCGGGTTCCTTCAGGAGAGCTGAACCACATTTTACCAATGCAACGCTATACCATACACCTAGTCACAATTCGTACGAAAAACCATCCACCAATTCATTCCGCTTCTATTCGCCTGTTTACTGATTCACATTCCATTCTTTTCAAACTCGCATACTTTTTAGGTACGTACACATGCACAGTTATTGAAATACGAATGGAACTGGAATAGAAACTTACGTTAGGAAGGGAAAGAATGGGTGGCGATGAAATCGTGTGACAAACAAGTTGTCCGATTTAATCACATAAGCGTTAGACGATAGTTAGCTATCTCTTCGTTTTGTTTATGGTTTAATAATATCCAAGAGTGCATGGATTCATATTACAAATCCTGTTGAAGTGTTGTCGAATGGTGTTGTTATATAATTGCAATGTACGTATATTAAGTATCATAATCTAGAGTGTTTTGGAGAGGATTACTCATAACCTCATAAAGATTTTAAATGGTTAGGGCATATCGCTCCTAAATTTAGAAGCCCATTTATCTCCACGTGTTACAACTACGACTACATCCGCTGTAAAGAATCACCCAGAATACTAAATACAATGAATTGCATGCTTGCTCGTAGTTCGTAACTTATGTACAAGTGGGGACTAGAGAGCTTCCTAGAATGCAATATAAACTCCATGCAACAGACGAAAGGATTTATAACCGCAATAGAATCCTAAGGATCGTCGGTAAAGATTTATATACAAAATTCATCAAATTATACAATGGTGAAGTAATGATGATCAAATTCAGTATTTACTGACAGAGTACGGCAAGGATAAGTAAGATGTAAGTGATGGAATAGAACGAAAGCAGATAAAAGGAGCATTATTAGTGGTTTGGTTTTATGAATCTCAAAATTAAATTCAGCTGCATAGCTCCTGTGGGCGAATGATACACGCGTGATAATAAATCTAAGTTGAATGCAACTCTCTAAATCTCCTTTTAACATCATATTATCATCGATATCATATTACTCGTCGTAGCCACACCGTACAATAGCTGTTGGTAGTGAAATGACAGTGACAAAGCTAGTTGTGGTAAATCCTTTGACATTCATGAAGGCACATGATCTTGTAAGCACATCCTTGAAATAACATGCTTCAAAGCACTTTGAGCTGATAATGGAACTTTGCACTAGCAACTAACACGGATCGTACAACTCCCATACAGTTGTGGCACTGTCTACACTTTATGTAGCTCAGTTTGAGTGGATTACGCAGCATCAAATCAACGAATTTTACAGGATTCATACATACACTCTTCTTTTGATGCTGATTGGGATAGTGATATGAGATATTGTTGGAAAATGTCGTTTTTCAGAAAACGATGAAAATATGTTTAATGATCGGGTTTCATTCTCACAAGGTATTATCTTCACGCCTTTCACCAACTTTCACCAATCACTCGATCTACCCTCTGTTTCATGGAAAAGGTTAAAGTAGCAGCACAAGAAGTGTTGAAGGATGTATAGCTTGTCATTATAGTATCATATTGTACGTTATATTTTCCTGCATATTATGTTATCCCTCTTGGATGGCCACTTCAGTTTCAAATATGGAGCATTCGAATTATTTCTGCAAACTGGAGATAACGCACTCATTTATAAACCATGGTCTCATCTCCTTTTATATACTTGAAGAATAAGACCGACCTGCTGCAGTAATAATAGTGATCCAATCCAACCTTTCTCCTTATGGACGGATATAAAATGATAGCTGTGAATTTAGATTTCATGGTTCTTTTTCCTTTTATTCAGGTATAGAAGGAAGGGACATACATGTCATAGATTTGTTTACTGGACGAAAGCTAACTATACTGGAGGGTAGACTATATACAGTGCTCGACTTTAGTGTGCACTTTAAGTGCTCGACAGAAGAGGTTCTGGAATGAATGGTGCTTGATCCAGATTAGTTAGCTTTGTTATGGGAGTAGTGTGTGATAATTTAATGTTATATAACACCGAGGTAATACAATAAATTGAATACTTTAGCACCCTCTGCACAAGAGAAAGGGTATATTACCCATACATCCTTTTGACTTCAAGTGCTTATGTGTACACATATATGTGTGAAGTGCTGTGGTGAAATAGGTAATACTAGTAAATTCTGTATACACCTTTCGTCAACCAACTTTTAGGTTTCACTTACGAGTCCATTTCATGATGCCCACCATATAGGAGAAGAGTATGGCAACATCTTCTCTTTTATCCATTTAAACCATAATATTCTCATAACGCAGAGCCATTCCGACTCCCCTATTCCCCATCTACTTACAATTCAGCAACGTCTTTGTATCTCCTCGACAGGAGAAATGGCACATCAGAAATTACTCTCTTGAACAAGTAGGAGCTTATAATGCTCCAATATGTATATATATTAAAGAGTCTCTCCATATCGTTTTATCCTTATCGGTCGTCTACATCCTTGTCCCTTTCGATACTCATGAAAACCAAGCGTATCTATCTATGTATATTTTTGGCTCCCTTTTTTGCCAAACAATTCTCTCTCTCGCCACATCATACCTACATATATAATATAAGGAAGAAACATGTGTAAATACGTATCAGAAGAGTCGTAGAAATCTGGAACATCTCCCGGAAAAAAAGTTGTTGTGTTACATTATTATTATTACGCGTGGTGAAATACGTATGTGCATGCATTTTGTAGTATATTATTTTGGTTAATGCGTGAAGAGAAATATAAGTTTTCTTTTTTATTTTTCCTCGTGCTCGTGCTAGACTGTTAGTTGGTTCAATGGATACTATGTCAGCGAGAAAGATGAACACATTACTTGAAAGAATGGATGGAACACACAAGTAGCAAATAAAAGGGTTAAAGAGAAAAGCAAGAGATAGATATTAGTTTTTTGTTAGTAATGTGCTGTTTGGTTGGTCCTCAGCATTATTTCTTCCACAAGGGAAGGGTGTATAGTAGCCAGCAATGAGGAGTTTAACACGCACATACATATACAGATTCACTGATAAGTAATGCATATGATTATATTTGTTTGAATACATATGTAAGTTCAATGTATAGTCTACGTTTATGCTTTTTATTGTCACACAATCCATTCTTCTTTTGGGTACATTCATAGACGCTCCTAGCCAGCCAAGAAATGCTTTCACCACTTTTAAACAAGCTTACTTATACAGATGCGAACATTCTTTTGTCCAAATTGCAAAAAATAAGGAAGAATATATGTGGGGTAAGAGAAAGTAAGTGGAATAGTGTGCATGTAAGCCAAAATCCTGATAGATCCGCCAACCAAGGTTTTTTTCCTAGACTGTAATAAAATCGAATGGTGCTCAATATTTTTTCCAGTGAAGTTCTTCCTCAAAGTGGCTCTCACTTTTTTGTGTACGATTATCCAACTCGTAGTGCCCATAACTATGTAGTTTGTTGCAGATTGAAAGCATGCATTATGTATGTAAGTGTGTATACCAGCCGCAATGACTATATATATATGTATGATGCAATCATATAAGAGTCAAACGTGTGTGTGTGTGAAGAGGGGCACAGCAATTGCAGTATCACCAGTAGTAGTAGTAATGCTCTTAAAGTAGACAAGGACAGTGACACAGTCCTTTTAACAAAAAAAACTAAAGGACACAAACTAACTACTTCTCTTTGCTATGTGTACACATAGTCACACATGAAAAAATGTGGGTTACATGTAACGTTTCTTGATGCAGATCCTCATCCCATTCACAATATTATAGCAAAAGAAGGAGTGAACTCACTTTTCTATTTACTGTCTATATATCCTCCATTCTTCACTCGACAAAATGTAAAAACGAATGTACATTCTTCACGGGTTGTTGTATATTTTTTTGCTGAAATGTTCTACAACTACAAGGGCTTCTGAATCATTTGCTTCCATTTGCCCATGTTGTGTGTGTGCTGATGATGGGAAGTGTGCCAGAGAAAGAGGGAGAGAGAGAGAAAAAGAGAGGAGAAGAGGATAATGTTAAAAGATTGCAAAAAGGCAACACTTCAAGTGCTCAATATAAGTACATACTACGAGGAAAGTAGGGATACAAATTCCATGTTATTTGGTAGCCAAAACTTTTCTCCCACTCTCCTGATCTGCTATTTTGCAATGACTCACTTCATCCATGAAACGGAGAGTATGAAAGCAGAAGAATGTAATTTGCTTAAAGTTGGATAAAACTCAGGGAGTTTACTCCTTAAATCGACTTTGTTTTAATAGAGATTTCATCCAATAAACACGATTCCTTCGTGTGCTGTGAATTTTTGCTACGTTTAGGTTGGATACTTGATTACACAATGTAGAGAGCGAAACGTGAATAGATGTGAAATCAAATTGAGGATGTAGCAAGAGTTTGTATAATGTTGTAAACATTTTTTCTTCTTCATTCCATCAGAAACCAAGTGCAATCATTAAACATCCTTTCTATGCTGTAAGTAATTCCCCATCTTAGGTACAACATGTAGTAAAGATTGCATCAAATAGCTGCATGTACACAGAGGTAGTAGAGGCATTGAACGCGAATAATCGAGGGATTGAACCGGTCAGTTTTTTTAGAGTAGATGCTTAAACATCGAACGAAGGTTATTTTGGGAAGGATGATAAGGGTCAGCTTCGTTTTACATACGGCAAAGGTTCATCCTACCAAAATGGTAATATGGATAATAATAATGATGGCTGGAAAAGATACAAACACAAACGAGCCTATAGTATTTGTAATGTAGCAAACTACATGTGTTCCATTCCAAGCCGTCCTTCGTCCTTTTACTTTTGCAGAAAGATAGATAGTTGCAAGTTGTAGCTGTACATGCATACACGGATGAGTAGAACAATTTTGTGTGGAACGAGCATCCACCATCATCGCTGTCTTCATCATTATCATCATCCAGTTCCCTTTGAGTTGATGGGAAATGAGGCGAAAAATAGTGGCGGACGTTAAGTTGGAAATATACAGTTTTGAAATTGGGATGCTTGCTTGAAAGTGATCATACAAGCTGGAATTTTCTATATGAGCATATATTTTATACAACCTACGCATTGTCATGCACGTTAAATTCATGCTCTCCTTAATGTAATGTTGTTAAACTACTCATTGTAAAATTTCTAATGTATTTTAACTACAGCTATCAGCGGGACATGACATGGTGTTGGGCTTCCGCTCCTGGTTTTCTCCCCAGGTTTTGAACATGCTTATGCAACACTAGCATACAAATAAAATGGTTGTGTGGATGATGTGCATTTAACTGTACGCATCACCATCCCATTTCAACAATATATACAATCAGTATTGATCATGTTATCATATTTTAAGTTTCTCCCTGGATTTTCTCCAGCAACATGCTTTTGCTATTCATGAATACACATGGCCCAAAAACCCTCCTAAATTTATTTATTTCCAATCGATGAAGCACATTGAATTGGTTGAATTGAAATAAACTTGAGAAATAGACTAGATGATAATGGTCTCTCATTTCAAGTGTGTGTAATTCAACAGGAACGACGCTGGGCTGCGGTGGTGTTTAGTACAGTGTGTCTGGATACTTGGATAGGTATCCTGTATTAACTGCGGAGAGCTAGTGAATGAGAACCGAGGGAAGAAGGACGGATGATGATGGTGTTACATTCGAGTAATAATGCCATTGAAGCGTGTAAATTACATTGGTATGACTGAAGTAGTTTCGTGATGTGACTGGGTCAATCCTTTTGAACTTAGCAATGCACAATAAATCAAATTTTGAGAAGAATGTAGTATGCTTCCAACCAAACCATTATTACGAGTTTGGCTGACAGAATCCAGTTTTTGATGATCCCTTCTACGGTATGAAGATGAAGAGATGCTTTTTAGACAAAATATTTTGCCATATAGTAAATATAAAATATGTATGTCCAAAGTATGCAATCATTCATAACGCAACATCAATTGAATTCGTCCTAATTCATAAAATGCCACTTTTTTACAGCGTGTGGGCGTACACATTGTATTATTCCTTTCCGTTATGCAATTGAATACTCTAGGAAAACATCAGGGCAACATGTCATTAAAGAACTCTGTATTTGCACTCAAGCGTGGTGAAAGCCACAACCTTGTGTTTTATGCCATTGCTACATCATACAAGAGAGATCGAGACTGGTGGCAAAAACCAGATTACACCAGAGTTCCAGCCTACAGTAAGCAGGCAGTAGAAAAGGACAGGCGACAGTTGCACTTTTTTCGACAATTTTTCACAATACCAGCAAGCTGGACTGATCATCAAGCGTATACAACCCAAAACTTCATGCTTCTTTCGTCGTTTTCCAAAACCACAATGTACAGCAGTCACTATGCATGCAACAGCTCCCTACTTTTATGCCACATGAAACATGCCATTTGTAATCTCCCATTGTATATAAATATGTATATATCCTTAATACCTAAGTATATATCAAGTGGAAGTTAGTTTTGTTCGGAAAGTAGGGGACTAGTGACTTTTCTGTTCACTTTTTCAACGTCTACATTAACCAGAGAAATCCAGGGAAAGAGCTAGAAAATCAACAGAAAGAATAAAAAGAGTACACAAGCACAAATCCACTTATCTCAAATTTTCTCGTCTGTTTTTGAGCGTTGCAATACATTTTGCACGTATAAGCATGGCACAACCTCTTTCGTTCGTACACAACAACAGAAACACGGCACAAACAAAACAACACGGAGGAGCCTCCACTCTACATATAAACCATGTTGTGTGCTAAACTCGGCAGTTTTTCTGCTTCCTTTAGTTGTATCGACTTGTCAGTGTGATTAATGAGGTCTCGATTGGTCGCACACCCATTTTTCCGCTTGCTGCGTGGCATTTTGATGAAATTATATCTAGCCAGCAATTCAATACTCTGGAGTAATATGTGGGGGATATGAGACAGGCTGGCCTGGTCAGTGTTTGCAGACTCCGTTTGCACAATATACAATTTCTTTCTTTACATATATAAAAAGCACGAGATACTATGAGGCTTAGAGTGCAGTGGTTGGAATCAGGTTGACAAAAAAAACTTCCATTGTTTCACGCTCGATTTCAGGGGAAAGGATTGTGTAATTTGTTTTTGAGGCAGTATTAGTACATTCTTTGTTGCAGGTACTTGTGTTTTCTTTTTCGATGTTGCAGGCTGATAAACATAAACGAAACATTATATAGACGTCACTCCAGGGGGTCTGGTCCTCATATCTACACGAATCTACATTGCAAATATATTAATGCATCACATGCACGCATTGTACTTCTTGTATGATATCCAACCACTTGACGTTCCCACTTACAAGGGATATCAGCAGCACGCACACATTTTCCAAATCATTTTCCCTGGATTCTCGCAATTATTTCCGCAAATTACCAACACATTACGAATTATTATTGTTGCAAGATATATATTATGGTTTATATATACTGTGTTAAGTAAAGGACTTTTTTTCTGGGAAGGAACAACGTTTTCTCTTGCGAATTAATTTTTCTTGGCTTGTTGAAACATGAGTCGACGAAACTTGAATTCTCTGAATCATATACACGTATATGTATGTATCTTTCGCGTTGAGGAAGCTGAGAGAATAAGGGACACATTTCGAGGAAATTTCAGAAAGGATGAAATCGATACTTGAGAAGAGCAGGTGCTGTTTTTGCGTGCTCGGTGTGTGGTTACACTTTTTACGGGTCAGGAATACAAAGCACTCACTACTAGGAGCTAAGCTGATGTACATATCATGCATACACAACACAAATTCTTTAACACATTCTGAACGAGGAACGATCGGTTTTAAATCATAAGTGCGTTCCACCATATACATACAGTATTCCTCTCGTCTTTGTTACAAATGCACCAGCTGTCTCCTCCTAAAGTTTTCCGGTATTTGAACAATAGCCGTAGTAATGACAATATATACCACGAGAATAATCCCAACTTATTTCTTATTCCTGAAAATAATGTTAGCCTGATTCCAAGAGAAAAATCTGGAGAGGAAAATAATGAAAGGAATAAGAACCCCAACATAATGCCAAAAGAAACCATGTATACAAGAAAATTTTCAGCTTTGCATAACGCTATAAGAAATGACACATAAACTGCACCATACGTTATTTCTCTGCTACTACTCGTTATTCTGGTCTGGCTTTGGTTGCTGAAAAGTGTGTTGTTAAGCTGTATTGTGTCCTTCCTTTTTTACCTTTGGCTGTATAATGCATACCTTTATGGTATGGTGAAAGAAGAGGAAGAAAAAAAATATTAAGGTATGTTGGTTTGGTGTTGTCGTCTAATGTACCTACATTACGTGATGATACTTTGCTATGAGTGTGGGATGACTACACTGGTATGGTGTTGTAGGTCCCTGTTGAGGACAATGTAGCCGCAACAGCACATTTTCTTCCAAAAAACAGGCCAAGTCACCCTGACAGCTTGTGAAACATATGCGAGAAAGTAGGATAAAAAGGGGGAAAATAAAGAAAAAAGGGAAGAGTACGAGCGAGCGTTTCTCACTTTGCTCTCCTATTGCTTTCAAACTCTCATCTCTTTATAAAAGGGAAAAGCTGTGAAGAAGAAAGTAGCAAGCAAAATAGTACGAAAGAGAGAATGTGGAGAAAGAAGAGATGAGGACCTCCCTCCTTTTGTCTCGACTAATGGGCCCCATGACACGAATTTATACCGGGACAGCAACAGCAGTATTGAGGAGAAAAGGGAAAGCCAGAAAAAGATTCTCATTGTGCCCTCTTCTCCCCTTTCTGTAATGCGTTCTTCATTCTAACGATTCTATACAAATAAATAAGTATATACACACATACTCACACATAACGTTAAAGTTAGATACTTTTCAGAGGCAAAAAAAATAGCTGGAAGTGAAATGCATAGTGCCTTTCAGTGTTGCAGAAAGAAAAACAAACCTAATAATAATGCTAACAGGGAAAGTAAGGCAAAACAAGGAAAAGTAGAGGAGGCAGTTGCATTTCTGGGCGAGATTGTTAGGCTCTGAAGGAGTAATGTAAAAGTAGCCCCGGTAAGTAATCCACATAATGCAGCACACCCTTTTACTTTGCTTCAAACGTAATAGAATATTTTCTATGTATACAAAAACTTATTTACGAATTTTACTCCTACTTTAATACTCAATGCTATCTTCATCTCTCTCCCTCTTCTGAAATACGCAGAAAATGTAAAAGAATATCAAAAGCAATAGTCATAATACTAGAGAATAGTTAGATGAAAGCTCCACACTCCACACTATTCAAACGGAAAAAAGATATTTTTCGTTTTCCCTTTCTGGTAACGATTTTCACGATGTAGTGTTACCATTATGCGAGGCTGAGAAAGGCTTACTGTTTCTACTATCATTCAGGTTCTCATAGAGCGTACGAAGAGAAAACCCTTTTACTTTTAGCTGAACAAACAACTTGGCTACCTGCATTAATATTCCCTATTTCTAAGCAAACTTTTTTCTTCTTGTCTGCTACATTTCCACTTGTTTCTTGTTCTCCCATGTATGTTTTTTCTTGCTTCATTATTATATGACTATGACATGGAGTGGAGTGGAAAACGGAGACTCTCTCTCTTCCAGTCCACTTTCTCTATTTATTCGTTTTATAAAAGCGATTTGATGCTGATGCTCGAGTCCAATACCATTTAGGGGAGTCCAAGTCCACTACTTTTCAGTTTGATACACGTAGTATGCACATGAATGCTCTTGTACTGCAGACACAGCTTTCACAGTCCCTTAGAAAGTATGAAAAATCAGACATCCTCCACAAAATTTCGTGTTAAGATCTGCATAATGGAAATGTAAGATTTTGTATGAGATGTGATGTGTAACATTGAAAATGACGTCTTTTGTTATTGTTGACTACTGCCAACAACTGCTGTATTTGATCTTGGATTCCAAAAGTTTGATTATCGCAGCTCTAACAATCCTTCACTCAATTCACTTTCACCTTTTTACCACCACATTTCAGTAAAATGTATGCAGGTACATGATCCTTTTACTGCGTCACTGTTAAATGAATGAGCTACCATGAAAGATTAGATTTGCTCATTAGTAGTAGTAGAGAAAGAAAGTAAAATGGGACTGGAACGGAGAAGACCTGAAAGGTAATATTATACGCGAGCTTTCTTGTAATACGTTCAAAGTAATATTTAAGAGAGCAAAATAATACACGAGTCTGCTGGCGGCTCTCTAGCCTACTTTTGTTGCAATTTTACAAAGCGCAAAGAACACAAAAGATTATTCAGCTTACAAGAAGCTCTTTCTTCTGCTCAAGTGCAACTTAAAACCATTTGGTAGGTAGTGTTTTTTATGCAGACAAGTGAATTAAGGGAAGAGATAGTGGAGGAAATTATGAAAAGGCATGTTAAGATTTGTCGGGATTTTGGAAAGATAGCTTTGCTTCGTGTATTTATGAACCCATACATGACGCCACATAGACGTTGAGTTCAATGTTAGTTCGTGGTTTTAGGGTCATATAACAAAGTCTCTATTAAAATAAATCATTAGTGAAGCTCTAGAGTCATTGCTTTTTACGTAAAAGTAAAGGAGTTGCACATAATAAGAAAAGCTCCGACTGCATGAATGAGTAGCTGTTGAACCGCTAAGTGTAAGCGCAAGCCAAGGCCACACCACCACGGTACAACATCAAGGCAAAAATTCTTATGAAAAGAAAGTGGAAAGAACAGAGGGGGCGAAAGAATAAAGGAAGAAATTCAATATTGACATTAATTACGATCGCTAATTAATTAGCTTGGTTTCCATTGACTCTCAGTCCAAAACTCTAATACTGTTTTTCTCTTTCTCCTTTGCTATAGGGTTGAGCCGCTTAAGAATGTCCAAATCTCTGTACCCAGCGGCAGTCACATTAATCAAGACGTTCCCCTTACCTGTCTCTACGACTTGGACCATGGGGAATCTTTGTATACTGTGAAATGGTACCTGGAAAGCGAGGAGTTCTATAGATACATCCCAAAGAGATTCCACCCATCCAAACCTTTACAACCATGGGGGTTGATGTTGATGTAAGTAAAAGTATATTTTGAAGCTCAATAAAATAATTGAGCTCCTTTCTTCCAATAACTATATGTACCTTAGCTTGTGTGTGTATTAATATTTTCTCGAGCAGTGTTGAGCAAGTATGTAACAAACTTAAACTAAGTAAGTTTTCTCGTTATTTATTTCGTAACACAAGAAAAGGGGGAAGTAGCTTGTTAAGGAAAGAAATGTGATCTCCCAAAAGATTATTTTACCCAAACGCATCACATCACGAACTGTCGTATAGCGAGCAGATATGATTAGACATGTAACACGTGTATAATAATGAAGTTGTCCTCTTACTGCTCGTCAAATATCCCATAAAGTATGTTTATAATGGCTATTATATCTTCTACTCTCTGTTCGTTTAGATATCGAAATCGGACGAACACAAGGTGATGCTCCGATCCGTCCGCATGAGCAGACAGGAGTTTACAAATGTGAAGTATCAGCAGATGCTCCTGAATTTGAAACTGATGTTGTCTCAGCTCAAATGACTGTAGTAGGTAAGTTACCTCTGGTTATAAACCAAACTTTGTTAAATAACTCTCTGGGCCCAATGCTATCATAGGTTGTTAAAATTAATTTACTGCTGTATGATTTTATGATATTAGTATGTGAAGCAAATAATTTACCAGGAAATAAGGAAGTAAGTTAGTTTCCTTAAAATAGAATTCCATGCAGTTGCGTCAGTTGCGATAATGATTAACCAGTCAAAGTATTATTTGAGAGTAAATTTTTCTTAGGTTGCGGATGTTTCTAAATTTCATTAGTTTAAGTTTTTGTCGGAATTAAATTTTGGATTTACATTTCTAGCACCAAAAGTAAACGGTGTCCACGTAAATGAAGCTTCTACTACATTGTGTAGTTCTTACGTTGTATAAATATGTGCATTTATTTTCAGGCAGGCTTTCAACAACTCAGTTGTGAGATTTTTATATAGTGCTTAGGAAGTAAGTAGATTAATATTTAAATTATTCTTGTACAGCCTATTTCACAACCAAGTATAAATAACACAAGTACAGGGGGCAAATTGGGAAAATAAACCCATCCATTTGTGTGTGGGCGTATGCTCATATAGTATATTATATATAAGTTCCCCGGAAATGTAAGAAATTCCACCTTGTAAGTAGTACAAATGCGAACAAGTTGGAGTAATATCGTAAGATGTTATGGTATTGCAAAATCCGTCATCCGTTTTGGAAAAGCTCCTGCTGTTGCTGAAACGGCAAGGTAGACTGAAATCTACTCCCTACTTTGTCAGACACTTTCACTCACTTCTCACATGATACACTTTCACGTGTTCATATAGAAGACTGGTTAAAGGTTGTATCATTATAAGCATGTACCTGAGCAAATTGCTCAATACTTTAGCAAGTAAGTTGTTTATTATACATATATTTGTGTATCGAAGTATATACTTCATGTAGGGGTTTTATCCTTTAAATATGCATATGTAACAGTTTTGTCTACTTCCTCACCTGACCATATCTTTTTTCACATGGAAGATTTGAATCATTCTCGACAAGCGTGATGCAAGGATGATGAGTTGCTGCAAGATATCTAGGAAAAAAGAAAATGCTGATGATGATGATGTCAGCTTAGATCTCACTGTAACTTCGTCGAAAAGTGAATATGTATATATACCCACATAATATGTATGCATACTCTTGTGGTGGTTGCACATTTATACAACTTATAGAGGCATAAATCTGATAAATATGCATAAGAACTTACGCATCGTTTGCTCTAAACCTGGTTCTTATTTAATTTTCAGCATACGGTAATATAACCAACATTTCTCGGGTGCATTTTATACCAGAATAATTATTTTGCTATTAGATAGCTATATATCCTGCACTTAATGTATTCAACGTGACTTGCAAATTCGAATAATGGACATGACATGCACAACGTAACATGTTTTATATCTTGCTTGCTGCTGTGCTACTTTTCGTTGTATTTTAGACTTGGTAATATAAAAACGGGTATAAACTGGGAAAAGGCAACCTGACTGACTCTCAGAAGTTTCAGTACACGTTCAAAAAAATTTCTCGAGAAAGAAGATCGACATTTTATTGAATCATGCTACATATTCATTTCTTGGAATCCCATAAAGCATAATCTTCAAATATGCCTATTACTTACACGACCAACGGGGTAATATTACTTAGATAATCTACGTCCTTCGTTATTACACGACATTTGCGCATTTAGTTTAACACCTTCCTCACTCTAACGCTCGCATTTGGATAGATTAGGGTAGACGGAAGTTAGTGTCAATGACGGAAGCATTTTGACATTACATTAGAGACCAGCTGACAGTGCTCGTTTTGAGTCTATCTTCTCCTACTCAAAATGTTGAAAAGGGAGTGAAGAGCGAGGTAGAGATGAGTAAAAATGAATGAGCAGTGAACATCAAGTCTGAGGTGAAAGTAGGCAAAGGAGGCAGCCAAACAGTCACCTTACCGCCTCATAACATCCTGTCGGATTTTATTCACATCATAACTTACCATAAGATAGATATTCAAATGTCTATAACCAAAGTGATAACAATATCTTTTGATGACAGCAATGAAGACTATGTATGACTTGTCGGAGGGACGACGATGTGTAAACGACAAAAATGTTGTGCAATGTGGCTCGTTTGCTGAACTCACTCAACTTCTTTTCCTTATAAAACCGCCACGTGTTTCATATATAAATACACATGGTACTACTATAGTTCATGCACGCATTCATTTACAAGCATATACTATACAAGTTTGTTCGGGTAGAATGTAGCAGTAGAAAGGGCGAGTAATAGATCATCTCAACTATCGACCTCTTCGTCTGAAGTTGACACCAGCAAACAATGCCTTCAAGGGAGAAAATGTTGTTTGCCATGTATTGTGTTTGAAAGAGATAGATTCGTGGAAGGGATTTTTGCAAACCAAAGCGAAACCTGTGGTGTGTGGGATAAAAAGATGTAAGTTTCTAGCATTGATGATGCCATTCAATATACACGATGAATTGTGTTTCAATATTCTTTAAATTTTCCCTTCCTAAGCACACTCTCATCGCATCCATGATGTACACTCTTCTTTTCTGACTGTGGCGTGGCACTTTCTTGATAGCTTTTCAATCTACTACCAGGCCAGGGGTAATGTGATGCGCTCCAGGTACTACAAGTGTACTCCGTATGAATGTATATTATGATCCATTTTTCAGGACACTGCAGTGCACGCAACATCACATTTGGGCTGATAAATCGAAATTGAAATATGTATCTTGTGCCAGCGTGTGCCGGAATATTTAAAAGGAATGGCTAGTTAGTAGCTAGCACAGATTGAGAAGGTGGATGCTCGTATCATATGTGTTCCAAACGACATATCTTTTGAATGTTGCAGTATAAAAGGAACTGTATTATGCATAGGTAGAGATGTTTTCTCATTTCAAAGCCCAAATATTTGAATGGACGACAGAAGCACAACGTGGTTTCCTGATACGCTGCATCCACCCTTCTCATGATGCTGGTGCTAGCTACTAACTAGCCATTCCTTTTAAATATTCGGGCACACGCTGGCACAAGATACATATTTCAATTTCGATTTATCAGCCCAAATGTGGGATGTTGCGTGCACTGCAGTGTCCTGAAAAATGGATCATAATATACATTCATACGGAGTACACTTTGTAGTACCTTGGAGCGCATCACATTACCCCTTGCCTGGTAGTAGATTGAAAAGCTATCAAAGAAAGTGCCACGCCACAGTCAGAAAAGAAGAGTGTACATCATGGATGCGATGAGAGTGTGCTTAGGAAGGGAAAATTTAAAGAATATTGAAACACAATTCATCGTGTATATTGAATGGTGTCATCATCAATGCTAGAAACTTACATCTTTTTATCCCACACACCACAGGTTTCGCTTTGGTTTGCAAAAATCCCTTCCACGAATCTATCTCTTTCAAACACAATACATGGCAAACAACATTTTCTCCCTTGAAGGCATTGTTTGCTGGTGTCAACTTCAGACGAAGAGGTCGATAGTTGAGATGATCTATTACTCGCCCTTTCTACTGCTACATTCTACCCGAACAAACTTGTATAGTATATGCTTGTAAATGAATGCGTGCATGAACTATAGTAGTACCATGTGTATTTATATATGAAACACGTGGCGGTTTTATAAGGAAAAGAAGTTGAGTGAGTTCAGCAAACGAGCCACATTGCACAACATTTTTGTCGTTTACACATCGTCGTCCCTCCGACAAGTCATACATAGTCTTCATTGCTGTCATCAAAAGATATTGTTATCACTTTGGTTATAGACATTTGAATATCTATCTTATGGTAAGTTATGATGTGAATAAAATCCGACAGGATGTTATGAGGCGGTAAGGTGACTGTTTGGCTGCCTCCTTTGCCTACTTTCACCTCAGACTTGATGTTCACTGCTCATTCATTTTTACTCATCTCTACCTCGCTTTCACTCCCTTTTCCAACATTTTGAGTAGGAGAAGATAGACTCAAAACGAGCACTGTCAGCTGGTCTCTAATGTAATGTCAAAATGCTTCCGTCATTGACACTAACTTCCGTCTACCCTAATCTATCCAAATGCGAGCGTTAGAGTGAGGAAGGTGTTAAACTAAATGCGCAAATGTCGTGTAATAACGAAGGACGTAGATTATCTAAGTAATATTACCCCGTTGTCGTGTAAGTAATAGGCATATTTGAAGATTATGCTTTATGGGATTCCAAGAAATGAATATGTAGCATGATTCAATAAAATGTCGATCTTCTTTCTCTCGAGAAATTTTTTTGAACGTTACTGAAACTTTGAGAGTCAGTCAGGTTGCCTTTTCCCAGTTTATACCCGTTTTTATATTATCAAGTCTAAAATACAACGAAAAGTAGCACAGCAGCAAGCAAGATATAAAACATGTTACGTTGTGCATGTCATGTCCATTATTCGAATTTGCAAGTCACGTTGAATACATTAAGTGCAGGATATATAGCTATCTAATAGCAAAATAATTATTCTGTATAAAATGCACCGAGAAATGTTGGTTATATTACCGTATGCTGCAAATTAAATAAGAACCGGTTTAGAGCAAACGATGCGTAAGTTTCTATGCATATTTATCAGATTTATGCCTCTATAAGTTGTATAAATGTGCAACCACCACAAGAGTATGCATACATATTATGTGGGTATATATACATATTCACTTTTCGACGAAGTTACAGTGAGATCTAAGCTGACATAATCATCAGCATTTTCTTTTTTCCTAGATATCTTGCAGCAACTCATCATCCTTGCATCACGCTTGTCGAGAATGATTCAAATCTTCCATGTGAAAAAAGATATGGTCAGGTGAGGAAGTAGACAAAACTGTTACATATGCATATTTAAAGGATAAAACCCTACATGAAGTATACTTCGATACACGAATATATGTATAATAAACAACTTACTTGCTAAAGTATTGAGCAATTTGCTCAGGTACATGCTTATAATGATACAACCTTTAACCAGTCTTCTATATAAACAAGTGTATCATGTGAGAAGTGAGTGAAAGTGTCTGACAAAGTAGGGAGTAGATTTCTGTCTACCTTGCCGTTTCAGCAACAGCAGGAGCTTTTCCAAAACGGATGACGGATTTTGCAATACCATAACATCTTACGATATTACTCCAACTTGTTCGCATTTGTACTACTTACAAGGTGGAATTTCTTACATTTCCGGGGAACTTATATATAATACACATACTAATATGAGCATACGCCCACACACAAATGGATGGGTTTATTTTCCCAATTGCCCCTGTACTTGTGTTATTTATACTTGGTTGTGAAATAGCGTACAAGAATAATTTAAATATTAATCTACTTACTTCCTAAGCACTATATAAAAATCTACACAAACTGAGTCTGAAGCTGCCTGAAAATAAATGCACATATTTATATAACGTAAAGAACTACACAATGTAATAGAAGCTTCATTTTCGTAGACATAGTTTACTCCTGTGAGTAGATATGTAAATCAAAATTTAATTGATAAAAATTTAAATTAATGAAATTTAGTAACATCCGCAACAAACAAGTATACTCGCAAATACTTTGACCGGTTAGTCATTATCGCAACTGACGCAACTGCATGGAATTCTATTTTAAGGAAACTAACTTACTTCCTTATTTCCTGGTAAATTATTTTGCTTCACATACTAATATCATAAAATCATACAGCAGTAAATTAATTTTAACAACCTATGATAGCATTGGGCCCAGAAAGTTATTTACAAAGTTTGGTTTATAACCAGAGGTAACTTACCTACTACAGTCATTTGAGCTGAGACAACATCAGTTTCAAATTCAGGAGCATCTGCTGATACTTCACATTTGTAAACTCCTGTCTGCTCATGGCGGACGGATCGGAGCATCACCTTGTGTTCGTCCGATTTCGATATCTAAACGAACAGAGAGTAGAAGTTATAATAGCCATTATAAACATACTTTATGGGATATTTGACGAGCTGTAAGAGGACAACTTCATTATTATACACGTGTTACATGTCTAATCATATCTGCTCGCTATACGACAGTTCGTGATGTGATGCGTTTGGGTAAAATAATCTTTTGGGAGATCACATTTCTTTCCTTAACAAGCTACTTCCCCCTTTTCTTGTGTTACGAAATAAATAACGAGAAAACTTACTTAGTTTAAGTTTGTTACATACTTGCTCAACACTGCTCGAGAAAATATTAATACACACACAAGCTAAGGTACATAGTTATTGGAAGAAAGGAGCTCAATTATTTTATTGAGCTTCAAAATATACTTTTACTTACATCAACATCAACCCCCATGGTTGTAAAGGTTTGGATGGGTGGAATCTCTTTGGGGATGTATCTATAGAACTCCTCGCTTTCCAGGTACCATTTCACAGTATACAAAGATTCCCCATGGTCCAAGTCGTAGAGACAGGTAAGGGGAACGTCTTGATTAATGGTGACTGCCGCTGGTACAGAGATTTGGACATTCTTAAGCGGCTCAACCCCTATAGCAAAGGAGAAAGAGAAAAACAGTATTAGAGTTTTGGACTGAGAGTCAATGGGAAACCAAGCTAATTAATTAGCGATCGTAATTAATGTCAATATTGAATTTCTTCCTTTATTCTTTCGCCCCTCTGTTCTTTCCACTTTCTTTTCATAAGAATTTTTGCCTTGATGTTGTACCGTGTGGTGTGGCCTTGGCTTGCGCTTACACTTAGCGGTTTCAACAGCTACTCATTCATGCAGTTCGGAGCTTTTCTTATTATGTGCAACTCCTTTACTTTTACGTAAAAAGCAATGACTCTAGAGCTTCACTAATGATTTATTTTAATAGAGACTTTGTTATATGACCCTAAAACCACGAAACTAACATTGAACTCAACGTCTATGTGGCGTCATGTATGGGTTCATAAATACACGAAGCAAAAGCTATCTTTCCAAAATCCCGACAAATCTTAACATGCCTTTTCATAATTTTCCTCCACTATCTCTTCCCTTAATTCACTTGTCTGCATAAAAACACTACCTACCAAATGGTTTTAAGTTGCACTTGAGCAGAAGAAAGAGCTTCTTGTAACTGAATAATCTTTTGTGTTCTTTGCGCTTTGTAAAATTGCAACAAAAGTAGGCTAGAGAGCCGCCAGCAGACTCGTGTATTATTTTGCTCTCTTAAATATTACTTTGAACGTATTACAAGAAAGCTCGCGTATAATATTACCTTTACAGGTCTTCTCCGGTTCCAGTCCCATTTTACTTTCTTTCTCTACTACTACTAATGAGCAAAATCTAATCTTTTCATGGTAGCTCATTTCATTTAACAGTGACGCAGTAAAAGGATGCATGTATCCTGCATACATTTTACTGAACATGTGGTGGTAAAAAGGTGAAAGTGAATTGAGTGAAGGATTGTTAGAGCTGCGATAATCAAACTTTTGGAATCCAAGATCAAGATACAGCAGTTGTTGGCAGTAGTCAACAATAACAAAAGACGTCATTTTCAATGTTACACATCACATCTCATACAAAATCTTACATTTCCATTATGCAGATCTTAACACGAAATTTGTGGAGGAGGTCTGATTTTTCATACTTTCTAAGGACTGTGAAAGCTGTGTCTGCAGTACAAGAGCATTCATGTGCATACTACGTGTATCAAACTGAAAAAGTAGTGGACTTGGACTCCCCTAAATGGTATTGGACTCGAGCATCAGCATCAAATCGCTTTTATAAAACGAATAAATAGAGAAAGTAGGACTGGAAGAGAGAGAGTCTCCGTTTTCCACTCCACTCCATGTCATAGTCATATAATAATGAAGCAAGAAAAAACATACATGGGAGAACAAGAAACAAGTGGAAATGTAGCAGACAAGAAGAAAAAAGTTTGCTTAGAAATAGGAATATTAATGAGGTAGCAAGTTGTTTGTTCAGCTAAAAAGTAAAAGGGTTTTCTCTTCGTACGCTCTATGAGACCTGAATGATAGTAGAAACAGTAAGCCTTTCTCAGCCTCCATAATGGTAACACTACATCGTGAAAATCGTTTACAGAAAGGGAAAACGAAAATATCTTTTTCCGTTTGAATAGTGTTGTGGGGCTTTCATCTAACTATTCTCTAGTATTATGTACTATTGCTTTTGATATTCTTTTCATTTTCTGCGTATTTCAGAAGAGGGGAGAGAGATGAAGCATAAGCCATTGAGTATTTAAAGTTAGGAGTAAAAATTCTGTAAATAAGTTATTTGGTATAACATAGAAAATATTCTATTACGTTTGAAGCCAAAGTAAAAGGTGTACTGCCATTAGTGGATTACTTAACCGGGGCTACTTTTACATTACTCCTTCAGAGCCTTAACAATCTCGCCCAGAAATGCGCAACTGGCCTCCTCTACTTTCCTTGTTTTGCCTTACTTTCACTGTTAGCATTGATTATTAGGTTGTTTTTTCTTTCTGCAACACTGAAAGGCACTATGCATTGGTCACTATCCAGCTATTTTTTTTGCCTCTGAAAAGTAGCCAACTTTAACGTTATTGTTGTGAGTATGTGAATGTATATTACTTATTATTGTATAGGAATCGTTTAGATGAAGAACGATTACAGAAAGGGGAGAAGAGCGGCACAATGAGAACTTTTTTCTGCT